>JBBPBX010062147.1:0-20913 GCA_038048925.1 Garcialebias charrua | reverse complement strand
TGTATTTTTTTTTAATAGAGAGAAAGAAAGAAAAGAGAAAGTGAGACAACAAAACAACAATTGTCCACAGAAAGAGCACAAGGCAAACACACCAAACCTCCGTCCACAATCCTGCAAAGCACATGACAGAACACAACAACGAAACATACAAGCATAAAGACTGATAATATTCATGACCTTGCAATAGATTTCTATAAATACACATACCCATACCTACAAATATATATACAATATACATACATATATATTTATATTCATTTATATACCCATCTACATACATCTACTATACATCCCTGTATCCATTTGTGTGTGGTTGTGAGCATGCATAAGTGAATAAGGTTCCTCCAATAGAACATTTAGTAGCGACTGTGAAGCATCAGAGACCCGTCCCCCCAAAGCCCGAGACAGACGAAGGGGCGATCAAAGCCCAAGACCCCAGGAAGGACCCCGAGCCCAGAGTCCCCAGGACCACCCGAACAGGACGAGCCACTCGTCCACTCCCCAGATCCGACCAAGTGGAAGAACCGGACGAACCCCACCAGGGACCACACACACATTTCCAATGCAGAGACTTTGACGAAAGAACTGTCCAAGACACGAACAGATGTCACCATCAGCAAACACAAAGTGAAATCAAGTGAAGTCAGGGCTTGGGGCACCCTGCACGGCTACCAGAACGAGGTTGCTGGTCACTGAAGCTGACAAAGGCTGAACTATGAACGAGTTTGCACGAGCAGAACGAGAGCACGTGAAAGAGCTGTCTGGAGTCACCCATTCCAGCAATCAGTGAAGGTGTCGGCCTACCATTCGAACAGGTTGAATCGGACGTGAGCCTCAGTCTCAGGATCCAAACGTGAAGTGCGTTGTTTAATGATACACATAAGGGCAAGTAGGACATGCCCCCGCATGTCACATAATTATTAGGTTAATACTGATTTGTGAGCTCTGTTTGCCTACTTCTCCCCGTTGCTGAAGGCGCTAAAACGAAATAATAAGGCTCTCATCCTGAGACCTAAAGCAAAATGAGATTTATGAATATTTTCACCGAAAAATTGGTGCCACCACAATTATTCATATTAGGCTTTAAAAGTTAGATAATTAATGGCATTTCTCCTCGAGGTAATGCATTTCCAGGAGTCTGGTGGGGTACAACGGATGAGTTGGAATTCAAGACTATAGCTAAGCCGCATAAATTGGATCGTTAATCAGTTCAGACAGGATCAATAAAGTAGGAACAAGCTTTCAGAGATGAGGTGAGCACAGGTTGATGACAAGGCGAGAACAAATTTGTAGGATGAACAAATACATGAGGCGCACATGGTGGTTGGTGAGGAAAGTGGTTTCAGTGGACAAGAGAGGGTTTTGGACAGCAAAGGGAAAAAATGACACATGAAGCAGACGTGAGAAATGGTAACACAACCTTAACATTACCAACACACAGACACTTACTAATCATCAACAGTAAACTGTCAAGCTGATTTGAAAGCAAAAACATCCGGATACATCAATTGGAACTAATATATGGTCGTAACACCAGAAGACAGGGGCGGCTCCTGAAGAGAGACACTGGGAACCGGACCATGGGGCTGAAGTGGGGCAGGATGGATTGTGAATTCATCCAGAAGATGGAAGAGAAGAGGATTTTGAGGAGCAACCAGGACTCGCGCATGTGGGTGCATACCAGATTAAGAGAAATGTCGTCAGCTGGTGGCACACACACATTTAGATTCTCTGATCAGAACATTTGTGCACGAATGCGCGTGCGTTCATTGCGTAAGGGTCAACAGACGAGGAGATCGCGTGAACAAGGAAAATTTCCGACCGTGATGACACCAGGTTGAAATATATTTCTATCAGTATTACATTACACCCATTATGTTCCATTATTTGTATTCACTTAATTCTGCCTTATAATGTGAAATGTGACACTAGGCAGAACGTTTTTTCTCTCGGGCTTTGTTTTCACTAGGGAACAGTTACACGCCTGCACATGCAACAGACATAACACTGGATGATTGACATACAGAGCTGATAGTTTGTTGACAGAAAGGAGGGTCACGTGGTAGTGTAGGTGGTTCCAGGGCGGTCCTGAAGCAGTCCAAGGAGGTTCCAGGGTCCAAGGAGGCGGTGACGACATCCAGGGTTTTATAACCGTGGCCCTGCCTTTGAAGATGTGTGTGTGGACTTGTGCTCAGTGAGAGGTCTGTTGTTGCTGTAAGGTTTATTCTTATTATGTACAATAAACCTGCATAAAATTTGCACATTCGTTTCAGAGCTTCCTTCAACCTTTTGAATTCGCAACAATTTGGTGACCACCGACGCTGAGAGGTTTGCAGTTTCGTCTGAAACGAGAGATGATTTGGAGGGTTTCCCCCCCCCCCCCGCCGACAGAGACGAGCACGCGCGCAGTCAACAACCGGTGATTCACAGAGGTGAGCAGGACTCCTATTACACAAAACGTCTGCGTTTGGACACACTAAATTATTATTATTTTTTTTTTTTTTTTTTTTTTCCATTTATAGATGGCCTCCCTTCACACCTTTTAGCCATCCTCTCACTCCAATATTTTTTTTTTTTTTTTTTTTAAGAGAGAAAGAAAGAAAAGAGAAAGTAAGGCAACAAATCAACAATTATCAACCAAAAGAGCACAAGGCAAACACACCCAACCTCCGTCCACAATCCTGCAAAGCACATGACAGAACACAACAATGGAACATACATGCATAAAGACTAATAATATTCATGAGCTTGCAGTAGAATTCTATAAATACACATACCCATATCTACAAATATATATATACAGTAGTATACATACATATACTTTTATATTCATTTATATATATACCCATCTACATATCTACAGATATATATATACAGTAGTATACATACATATACTTTTATATTCATTTATATACCCATCTACATATCTGCATATATATATATATATATACATCCCTGCATCCATTTGTGTGTGGTTGTGAGCATGCATAAGTGTATAAGGTTCCTCCAATAGAACATTTAGTAGCGACTGTGAAGTATCAGAGATCCGTCCCCCCAAAGCCCGAGGCAGACGAAGGAGCGATCAAAGCCCAAGACCCCAGGAAGGACCCCGAGCCCAGAGTCCCCAGGACTGCCCGAACAGGACGAGCCACTAGCCCACTCCCCAGATCCTACCAAGGGGAAGAACCGGACGAACCCCTACCAGCGACCACATACAATGACCCCCCGGTGTCGCCCGCGACAAATTCACAGGCCCCCGCCGGAGCCCGCTGCGCCGACGTAGCCCCAGGGCCGGTCACCGAGGCCCGGGCACCGGGGACGCCCACCCCTCGGGCCCAGACCCGACCGGACCAGAGGGCACGAGCCCCACCAGGCAGCCACCAGGCCGAGCCGACAAACGCCCAAGCGCCCAACCCCAGATAGTGAGGGCCCCAAGCACGCCCGCAGGCAAGGGAACACCTACCAGGGGGGGCCACGTGGCAGGAGCGCGACACTAAGTAGCCTCGGAAGTATCAGAGAGGGGGCAGTCCAAAACCCAGCCTGACACTTAAACATTCATACACAGATATACTCATTCATACCCACCCTCATCCTCACCCTCAGTCACACAAAGACAAACAATAACGACATGTTCCATTCATAATCCCGATGCACACTCTATACCCCCTAGGTCCAAGACATGTACCTGCTCCCTGCGTGGGGCAGCCCACATCCAAACCCAGGAGGTAGGCCCATTCATTCAGGGGTGGAGAGTAGCAGATATCCAAGATCCGGCCCATCCCGCGCCCTGCCGACAGGACAGGACACCCGAGTCCAAGCAGCCCCAGGGGGAGCGCACTGCCAGCCCCGCCCACGGCGAACCCGCAGGCCCCGAAACCCCCCACACCCCAGCACAACCCCTGACAGCCCATCCCCAGAATGTCCGCCAGGCAACCAGGGGGGGGTAAGAGAAAAATAAATAAATAATATATATATATAAATAAATACATAAATAAATAAAATCGAAATTAACAAATCAAGACCCCGACACACACACCCCCGTCCCCAAATGTACTGTTGGTGAGTGTTGTTCTAAAGTGTAATTAAAAGGGAAAGAGAAGGAGCAAAGGCTGGCATTATACCAGTTTCCCCTCCACTCCAACTCTAACCCAGGCCCTTATTGTCTAAGTTGTTGACTGAGGGCTGTTTGTCTCCAGGTGGGCCAGTGATTTATAATGTTAGCAGCTAAAAGTAAAAAAACGTGAACTACTGTTGGTATTTCATTTGAATGTGCATTTTTTGCGGGTTTCGTACATATAAGTAAAGTGGAAAGCACATAGAAGTCCATACACACGCAGGGATAATTTACGAGTGCCTTTGTTTGCTTTTTCCCCCTCTGTGAGCTCCGGCCTGTTGGCTAGGAGACACTTTCTTTTTATTTATTTTTTGGACTCCGGGACGCCGTGGGGCCGAGGTCAGATCGTGACATCCGGGACTTTGTTCGCCGTAGAGGTCACACTGGCTTTAATCCGGCACACGCTCGCCGTACAGGGTGGTTTGGCCGCCCCGGGTTCACAGGTCGTCGTGCATGTGATTTAAGTTCACAGCCGAGACTGTGTTCGCTGTAGAGTCACATCTTTCCCTCCCCTTCCCAGTTAAAGTTGATTGCCGTATTTTCCGGTGTATAGGTCGCAATTTTTTTCTATTTTCATTTATTATTATTTTTTTTTAACTTTCCTTTCTCTTAGACACTTGTGGCCTGTACTCCGGAAAGTGCTGATACACGCAAACAAAGGCAACAGGGATAGATTTTTTATTTTCATTTTTATTCTCATTTATTGCATTTGTGAGACAGGAACCTGCTCTGAGCAGCCATGTACAGAGCAGTTTCGCAGATGCAAGCTGCTGGCTCGACCTCAGATTTATGGCTTCTAACAAGATAACACTCTCCTGTTGGTGCCTGACACGAAGGGAAGGAGACATCTCCTCCCCTCCTCCCTCACCCCCTCCCCTACGTGCCTGTGAACCTGCATGGCACAGAGGCCTCTTTCATCCATAAATCTAACTGGGTTGTCTCCTTGGTTCTGGTTCTGGACCTGTTAGTGGGTCCGCCTCAAGGGTTTTCGGCTGATAACGGGGAGTTTTACAACTTAATCAGCTCAGGCTGGGACTGTAAAAGTTACTGTTTATTGGTGTGTACTTCAGTGCTGCTTTGGAAGAAAACTCCAGAGTAAAGTAGTTAGTTAATTGCCAGTTAACAGTTGGGTTATTACACGGTTTGTTTATTTTCTGTTGCTATGACCTTTGTTTTAAACACGCTGACCTCTCTGTGGCAGTCTGTTGTCCTCACAATGCAGTACTGTATTTTTTGCAGATATGTGCTTTTCACTCTCAGTGTTAAAGGCACATTTCAGATTTTTATAGGTGAGGTTCACATGAACATGTTGGCACATGCTGTCTTTCCTGCTGTAGGTGGCTTTTTGTGTTGTTTAAACATTTACAGTACATGCAGGGTTAATCTCACGCCATTAATTGTTACGTTTCCAGTTCTCATCACTTCAGCCTGGTGGGGTGCAGGTCATGTTTAATGACATATGAACGAGGCCTGTGTGATAGTGGTTTGGAGGACTTTAGTGGTTTATTATTTATTTTATTTGTTTTTTATATATATGTGTATTTCTTTTCTTCTTGGAGGACTGCAGCTTGTTTGTTCTGCAGGATCGTTCTGCCTTGGCCTTCTGACCTGCTCGACAGAGTCTGGAAGGGAGTCTTCACACAGCTGACATACTGCAGGGGGTGACTTTCTTTGGGTGTTTTCTGAGGATTTCAGCTCTCAATTTACAATTTTCTTCCTCACCCTACAACATTCGCATTCGCATTGCACAGTACATACGTGCATTGTACATACCTAGGTACACTATACCATAGCATTGAGAGGATTGTATCTCGACTCTGGCTTTGGATCGACATTTTAGGACAGATCACATGTTCCTTTGTCATTGAAACCAGGTTTGCTAACCACCGTGACTCTGCTGAAAACTCCTGATGGCGCCTGCACTGGAATAAACTGAACTGCCATAATGCGTTGTGTTCGGCTGAGCTGCACGCTGACACCACCTGCACTGAACTAAAAATGCACTGAACTGCCGACATGCATCATGTTCAGCTAAAGCCGCAAGCTGTCATGACTCATACCTGAACTGTTACATGGAGTTTACATTTTTGCACCAGTTTTCAACTCAAGTCTATGAACTGTGGTCTGCACCCACTGCTGAACTCTTGACATCTCCTATGGGGGCTGGAGAACTCATGACAAGTGAAAGTCAAGCTGGAAACGTCACTACCAAACTTTGCAGCCTGGCTGATGTGTCAGCTGACCATGTGATCTTCAGGTGGTGATTCATAACTTCAGTTTAATGATCAATACTATCTTTGCTATGGTAAAATCTCACACACACACATGTACACGCTTTTCATTGTGACATAACTGATCTCACTGACACGTGACATGCACAGCCACACTTCTCATGGATTGTTGGATTACCATACACATTTTTGTTTTATCCTTCATGTACTCGCATTAGAGCAGTACAGTTTGGTTCTATTTTCTCCCTCATGTTCGGTATGGGCACCTGTTGCGTTCCTTTTTAATCCGTGTATGGTTCATTCTTTCGTTATTCCGTTTCAAAATAAAAACCAAATAACCAAACAAGCTTTGGTTATTTGGTTTTTTCGTTTTAAAACGAAATTACAAAAACGGTTTTTAAACGGTTTTTTCATTATTTCGTTTTTCAAACGAAATTAGAAAAACAGAAATTACAAAAATAAAAAAAAGTTTACGTTTTGTTTTGTTTGTTAACGGTTAAACCAAAGACGAGCTTTTATTTTGATGTTACTGAACGGGACCGTAAACCGGAACCGGAAATGGAATATCTGAGTGTAAAATAGATACAGTACGTTGTTGTCTTATTTAGAGGGAATCAACGTATTTAATTCAGAGCTGATGATCTAACCGTCAACAACATTTATTTCATATTCCAAGTAAGTAATTAAATCATTACATTTGATAAACTTCCGTGTATGTTAACAATAATTGACCGTAGGCTAACGCTAACGCTTCTCGCTGAGGTCTGTTTACTCATAGATTAATAGCCCAGATTAGTTTTTTAATCTTATGTTTTGAATCATTGGCATCAAGATGTAGCAGTATAGAAAGTGTTTTGGAATTTGGAATAACACGTGGAATACGACATCAGAAATTTTACATTTTAAGTAATTAAAAAATAAGTGTTATGGGCAAACTACACGGTTTTATAACAAATCAATTTATTATTTACCATTTAGATACTTTTTTTTTCTTTCTTTCAGGTGCGTGCAGACTCTGTTTTATTGACAGCTGATGACAACAGAGATGTTTTGCCTCACTGGTGGATGTCAGGATTGTGGGCCATTCCTCAGGTGTTTTGGGTTTTGGGTAATTACTGGACTACTGCATTCTCAGGTGTTTTGGGTTTTTGGTAATGACAGTGCATATATTAGTTTATGTGGGTGTGGGTTTGAGTGTGGGGTCATTCGTCGATCTACCTGGTGTGTCGTGTCCATGCTTGTGCCACATCCTAACTCAAAGAGTCGTGAGTACTGCCCTGTCTTAGTTATGAGTTTGTGTTCACAACACATTAAATGATTTATTAATTTTCAACTCGTGCCTCCGAGTGTTCTGCCTGTCTGCATCTCTGGGTTCATCCAACACCGCACCAGATCGTGACATAATGACCCCACCTAACCAGAACCCCCGCAGACGGATGATCCAAGGCACTCGTGAGCAGAAAATGACGGCTACAGCTCAAAAGGAAGCAGCCGCCATTCGGTTCAGCGGGTTTCAGACGGAACCCGGTTGGAGTTGCGGACCCGGAGTGGAAATCCTGCCATCTCCTCTCTTACTGGAGGAGCGAGCGAGGAGGAGACGCGGAGGCGACCGCTCCGACATGGTTTTTTTCTGCCCTCCTTCTCCTGCGTTGGCTTTGTGGTCCATTTCTGAGGACGACTCTGAACCCGAAGCGTGCTGGTCCAGTCCAGCTTCGGCACCGCGTCGCCGCAGGAGGAAGCGGCGAACGAAGACGCTGAACGTTTCCGGGTTTCTGCCCGCCCCGCCTACTGCCCCAATTCCCACGCTGTCAACAGCGCCGAGGGGGATTTCGTTGGGGGAGGGGTGCCCGGCCTCGTGCTCTGTGACGTCTCCGGGGAGACGTTCGCTGAAGGGGGGGTATGTGGTCCCAGTTCACACGTCTGCAGGACACACAGAGATGGATCCTGCACGACACGCAGCTGGGGACCCAAGGATGCCTCCTCCAGCAAAGCCTTCACGGAAGGAGAAGTGTGTGAGCTCCCACTCTGAGGACGAACGCACAGAGCACTCATCAACCCCAGGGGTCGCTGTTGTACAGATGCGGGAGGCCACTCTCGTTATCCAGCAGATTGAGAGACTGCTTCAGGCTGCCCTCAGTAGTGTGGACCTACAACATAAAATCAGGTCTTTTTCCCTTGCAGAAGAATTAATCATTGCCAATTCCTGTTTGCTACCAGATCCAGGTCGCACACAAATACTGACTTGGGTTAAGACTTTGAGGGATGAGTCCATGCTGTTGTTTGCTGCCCTGTCTACACCAGCAGAGGGCGCTGCCCTGTCTACACCAGCAGAGGGCGCTGCCCTGTCTACACCAGCAGAGGGCGCTGCCCTGTCTACACCAGCAGAGGGCGTTGCCCTGTCTACACCAGCAGAGGGCGTTGCCCTGTCTACACCAGCAGAGGGCGTTGCCCTGTCTACATCAGCAGAGGGCACTGCCCTGTCTACACCAGCAGAGGGCGCTGCCCTGTCTACACCAGCGCCCAGACTGGTTCCCGTGCCAGCGCCCAGACTGGTCCCCGTGCCAGTGCCCAGACTGGTTCCCGTGCCAGCGCCCAGACTGGTCCCCGTGCCAGTGCCCAGACTGGTTCCCGTGCCAGCGCCCAGACAGAGACCAGTGCCAGCGCCTAGACGAAGACCTGCTTCAGGCGTTCCAGAGTCTGCAGGTTGTCCAGAACCTGTAGTGGGACCATGGTCTTCTGAGACTGCTGTTACTGCAGTCACCCCAGAGGACCCTGAAGGCATCTCGACGCTCGACATCGATGAGGGTCTCCACGATGAGGGTCCCCACGACGTGGGTCTCGATGACGAGGGTCTCAACAAAGTAGACATCTCGCCGCTCGACGTCGATGAGGGTCTCCACGATGACTCGCCGCTCGACGTCGATGAGGGTCTCCACGATGAGGGTCCTGACGACGAGGGTCTCAACGAAGCAGACATCTCGCCGCTCGACGTCGATGAGGGTCTCCACGATGAGGGTCCCCACGACGTGGGTCCCGATGACGAGGGTCTCAACAAAGCAGACATCTCGCCGCTCGACGTCGATGAGGGTCTCCACGATGAGGGTCCCGACGGCGAGGGTCTCAACGTAGCAGACATCTCGCCGCTCGACGACGACGTGGGTCCTCACAAAGAGGGTCTCGACGACGAGGGTCTTGACGACGAGGGTCTCAAGGGTCCTGACGACGACGAGGGTCTCGACGACGAGGGTCTCAAGGGTCCTGACGACGAGGGTCCTGAAGGCGTCTCGCCACTTGATGTCCCTACGCCTGGGGTCGTCTCGGTGGTCAACGATGATCGTGGTTCTGCCATCGACGACTCACGACCGGCCGACCAAGTCCCTGCTGTCAGGGTCTTGGTTCCAACCGACTATGGCGGTGTTCCGGCCGATGATGGGTTTCCGGCCGATGATGGGTTTCCGGCCGACGTTGATGTTCCGGCCGACGTTGATGTTCCGGCCGACGACGTTGATGTTCCGGCCGACGATGATGATGTTCCGGCCGACGTTGATGATGGTGTTCCGGCCGACGATGATGGTGTTCCGGCCGACGATGATGGTGTTCCGGCCGACGATGATGGTGTTCAGGCTGATGATGTTTCGACCAACGAAGGCAGTGTTCCGGTCGACGGGGGACATTTGCTGGCCTACTCTGAACGTGTCCTGGCCGTCGGCGTCTTGGTTCCTGCCGTTGCCGTCCTTGGGGTCGCGGTGCCTGCCGGTGATGGCCGGTCTCCTGGACGTCCTCCGGACCTGGCTGGTGGTGATGGACGGCCTCCTGGACGTCCTCCGGAGGTGGCGCTGCAGGATGGACGGCCTCCCTGTCGCCCGCCCGACGTGACGCAGCGCGATGGGCGGTCTCCTGGACGTCCTCCGGTTCCGGCGGGTGGTGATGGGCGACCTCCTGGACGTCCTCCTGAACTGGCTTGTGGTGCCTGTTGCCTCCCTCCGCCCACCCTTGTTCTTTTGGGGGGTTTCTTTGGGACGCCGTGGGGCGTCTGTGGGGTGGGGGTACTGTCAGGATTGTGGGCCATTCCTCAGGTGTTTTGGGTTTTGGGTAATTACTGGACTGCTGCATTCTCAGGTGTTTTGGGTTTTTGGTAATGACAGTGCATATATTAGTTTATGTGGGTGTGGGTTTGAGTGTGGGGTCATTCGTCGATCTACCTGGTGTGTCGTGTCCATGCTTGTGCCACATCCTAACTCAAAGAGTCGTGAGTACTGCCCTGTCTTAGTTATGAGTTTGTGTTCACAACACATTAAATGATTTATTAATTTTCAACTCGTGCCTCCGAGTGTTCTGCCTGTCTGCATCTCTGGGTTCATCCAACACCGCACCAGATCGTGACAGTGGAGGGGCTTTTGACACTTTTGAACTAGAGGCAGTAGCCAACCCAAGAGGTAACTACATTTTAATTAAAACAGAAACTGGAGATCACATTATTCTTCAATGCTGAAAACTGAGTTTGACTTGAATGTTTGTGTTTTATTTAAAAAAGGTACTGCTTTCTGGAAGCAGCACACAAGAAAAACATGCTGTTGTGCTTTAAAATTATCACATGAATCCTGTACAGTATAGACATACATTATCCTACCACTGGGTAATTAGTCCTCACCAGAGGTTTAAGAATAGACTAAATTAGCTGTTTTCTCATGTTGATTGTTCAAGCACCCCTAAATATAAGACAAACGTTCTGTCGTCAGATGTTTTCTTGTGGTGAATTTCTTTTCACTTTTTTTCTAGGCCGAGGAATACCCAATCAGCTGCCAAAATTGCAGAAAGCCTGTTACCCTGTGCAACTGATGCACATCACCTTTGAGATCTTCACTGCGAACAGAGTCAACCTTTGGTGTGGATCCATTTCATAATGAAGAAACAGAAGCCTGGCAGAGGTGGAGTTTGGGGCTGCTTACCCAGTCAATGACTACAGCATTTTCACTGAAGCACTCTTCTGCCTGCTCCATGTGACAGAGACATGTATGAAATGTTTAAGAAGGTGTGAAAATTTAATAAATATTCACGTTTAAAATAAATGGTGATTGTGAATTAATCCAAAATGATCATTTACAGTACAGTACAGTATATAAAAAAATTAAGAGAGAAATTCCGTTTCGGTGTAAAACAATATTTTATTGTAAAATGTCTGTATAAAAAAAACGTTTGAACATTATTTATAAATGTAAGACAATTTTTTTCTCAATGTCATAAAATAATATTGTGATGAAAAATAAATAAAGTAAAAATAAAGAAAACTTGTTTAAGTGTAGGAAGTTGGTTAGAACACAACTGAGTGTATGTGGTATTCAAAATCCTCCTCGTGACACTTTGGACAGCGAGTACGGCTGCTCTGCCACGGCTGCAGGTGAGACTGGCAACCAAGAAGACTTCTACAGCAGTCTGCAAACATTGGCTCCTTCATAGGCTCTGTATTTAACAAAAATGGGTAACATGTTAGTATTATTGCAACATTGCACAATATTTCTTAACAAGTTTTACATTTACAGTACTGTAATTTGCTTGGTATACACAATATTTATCAATATCAACTATATAATATTCTGCATAGCAACCTAAAATCAATAAAATGACCTTTACATGAGAGTTAAAGCTCAGAGAGGGAGGGGAGGGGATTGCCGAAAGGTCGTCGGGACTGGGACTCTAACCCGACACCCGCAGCGAGGGCTAGCCTCAGAACATGTGCCGCGTGCTCAACCCCCACACCACAGCGGCGGCACAATAAATTTAAACAACTTTAAAATTTACAGCTTTGAAATTCATAGTTAATTAAAACTTTTGGGTGTTGTTATTTATAAGAAGCTGACATAGAAATCTCATGTAAATTACTTAAGAATAAAAACATCAATTGCATTACTACTTCTTCTTTCGGCTTTTCCCTTTTCAGGGGTCGCCACAGCGAGTCATCCTCCTCCACCTCACTCTGTCCTCTGCATCCTCTGTCCTCACTCCAACTACCTTCATGTCCTCTCTAACTGCATCCATATATCTCCTCTTTGGCCTTCCTCTGTGTCTTTTTCCTGGCAGCTGCATTTCTAACATCCTTCTACCAATATACCCACTGTCCCTCCTCTGGACATGTCCAAACCATCTCAGTCTGGCCTCCCTAACTTTATCTCCCAGTTGTTCAACATGTGCTGTACCTCTGATGATCTCATTCCTGATCTTATCCATCCTTGTCACTCCTAAGGAGAACCTCAGCATCTTCATTTCTGCTACTTCCAGTTCTTTCTCCTGTCTTTTTGTCAATGACACTGTCTCCAGACCATACAACATAGCTGGTCTCACCACTGTCTTGTAAACTTTTCCTTTGACCTTTGCTGACACCTTTTTGTCACAAATCACTCCTGAAACTTTTCTCCATCTGCTCCATCCTGCCTGGACTCTCTTGCATTACTGTATAAAGTAAAATAGTTTTTGAATGACAAAGTTTTGTATATATATATATATATTATATTGTATAATGTAATAATTGTTCCATATTTAATCTATTGTAATGAAGTTTGGGGAAAAGCATGCAAAACAATTACAAACCATGTTTTTATTTTACAAAAAAGACCTATAAGAATTATTAGTAGGAAGTGCTATGGTCACCCAACAAATAGATTATTTCATCAATTGAAATTATTAAAATGTTATGATTTGGTTGAACATAGTATTTTACAAGTCATGTATAAAACTCATAAAAATATTACCCCCAAATATTCAATTACAATTTGTTTTAAAAAAAGAGTCATTATAACCTGAAGGGAATGTAAATGTTTGTAAAACCTTCATTTAGAACTAGTGTGAAGGAGCTGTGTTGTAAATCAGGAAACAGAATTGTGGAGTTGACTTGATTGATATCATCATAAACATTTATAAAACTATTTATGTTTTAAAAGATGATTAAAGTTGTTGGGAACGTATAATGCAGGTGAAGGATACCTGGTTTTTTTCCACTTAGTTCAAAAGTGTCAAAAGCATCAGGCGACACACCTCTGTTGTCATCAGCTGTCAATAAAACAGAGACTGCACGCACCTGAAAGAGAGAAAAAAAAACAGTATCTAAATGGTAAATAATAAATTGATTTGTTATAAAACCGTGTAGTTTGCCCATAACACTTATTTTTTAATTACTTAAAATGTAAAATTTCTGATGTCGTATTCCACGTGTTATTCCAAATTCCAAAACACTTTCTATACTGCTACATCTTGATGCCAATGATTCAAAACATAAACATAAGATTAAAAAACTAATCTGGGCTATTAATCTATGAGTAAACAGACCTCAGCGAGAAGCGTTAGCGTTAGCCTACGGTCAATTATTGTTAAACATACACGGAAGTTTATCAAATGTAATGATTTAATTACTTACTTGGAATATGAAATAAATCTTGTTGACGGTTAGATCATCAGCTCTGAATTAAATACGTTGATTCCCTCTAAATAAGACAACAACGTACTGTATCTATTTTACACTCAGATATTCCATTTCCAGTTCCGGTTTACGGTCCCGTTCAGTAACATCAAAATAAAAGCTCGTCTTTGGTTTAACCGTTAACAAACAAAACAAAACGTACCCTTTTTTTTATTTTTGTAATTTCTGTTTTTCTAATTTCGTTTGAAAAACGAAATAATGAAAAAAACGTTTAAAAACCGTTTTTGTAATTTTGTTTTAAAACGAAAAAACCAAATAACCAAAGCTTGTTTGGTTATTTGGTTTTTATTTTGAAACGGAATAACGAAAGAACGAACCATACACGGATTCTTTTTGGATGTGTGTTTGTCTTTTTCTTTTCTTTTTCCTCACCTTTTGACAGGCATAGGTAGAGAGTTTGCTGGCATGATGCAGAGAAGGAAGGTAAATGTTTTCTTTGTCCTAGAGACCGAGTGGAAGGGCAGCAAGGCTCACGGTGTTGGAGCAGGATTCAAGCTCTCTTACTATGGTGTGGATAGCGGAGGAGATGGAGTAGAGGTTGTGTTGAAGGAGGTGTTGACATAGGATGTAGTGGTGGTGTAACGTGTCAAATGGGGTGATGTGTCTTATGGTTGAAGTATTAAGTCTGATGCTACTGGTTGGGTTCGGACGTTTTGAGTTTTTATTTTTTCTTTCTGGTAGTATTTCCACCTGCAGTACAGATGACGTTTGTGTTATGAGCTTCCATTATTTTCTTTGTAACAGGATGTTTTTTGATTGCCTCCTGTTTCAAAAAGGGGATGGGAGATAAGGAACATACTGTATAGTTAAACACACCATTTCAAATAACTAATTAGATCAACGTTTTAACTCTTCATACAGTGATGAGAGCTGGAAACAGTTATACATTTGATAAAGTTATAAAAGATCATTTTAATAAGTGCCTAAAAACAGGTTGTTGGATAGTAGTTGCTCAACAAGATTCTGAATGTTTGGGGTAATTTATATAGATTTAGTGCTGACTTTTTCTTATTTTTCATTTACAGGTCAAATCTGGACTGCTGATGATCTGTCAGCCCTGTGACAGAACGTGTAAGATAAAATTGTGAATAATTTATATTTGAAAAGGGGAAATGCACTTTACAATCACATGTTTCCACAGCTGTGATGGACAAGCAGAGAAACCTTACCATAACTGGGTTTACATTCCTCCCCTTTTCAGCAGATTAATTAATGTTGAATGAATGCTTAATGTTGCAGTGTAACCAATGAAGGGAAAATCTATTTCCCTGCACCATTTTTTTATTTATCTTACAGGTTAACAGGTGGAACATGCAGCAGAGCAGAACTAATCACATTAACTAACAAACTAACCAACTAATCACTAATATATGCCAAGGTTTTCTCATTATTTGTTGAAACCTCTCAATTGTTGTTTACACCGTATGTTGAAAGGATACATATGGTTATTCTTATGCCTGTGAAGTATGACTGTGAGTTTGATCCAGGAGGTCCAGAAAGGATTGAAGGTTGTTGAGATGAATGAGTCAGACAGAATGTGAATGTTTCAGACAGATTAATGTGACTATATATGTGTTTGTGCCTGGTGAATGTGCAGTACAATAGTTGTGTGTTGATAGATTTTTGTGTATTGATAGATTTTTGAGAAAGGTGTACAGGGTTTTCACTACTTTTCTATAGATATAATTTAGTTTTATCAATTTTGATTCTTATTTGAACGATAATTAGAAATGTTTTAGAGGATACATTTTAGCTGCACCTTGTTAAGAAGTATCAGAGTAAGCCTAGCGGTGAATTTTACTGATAGGAAATGTTTGTGGTAGAACATTCTGGTACAGAGAATAATATATATATATATATATATATATATATATATATATATATATATATATATATATATATATATATATATATATATATATATATATATATATATATATATATATATATATATATGAAATGGATGTGAATAAGATAATTGAGTTTGACAGGTTATGGAAGGATTTTTGTGTTTTCTGTTCGGATCAGATTAATCATAGATTTAGTGTTAATTTTCTGAATGTGGTCTTATGCCCTTATCACAGACATCTCTGAATAAGAGTAGTTGAGCTTTTCTCAGATATTGGATTAGTTAACAGAGTAGTGTAGGCTTTTCTCCTCACAGGTGTCTATGATGAAGAAGATGAAGAGGCCTGACAACAGTTCATATTCTTTGCTAAGGTTAACACATACCAGAAATGGAGCAGAGTATATGCAATGTTTTGAAGTTTGTTAAGAGTTGATAAATCAATTTTGGGTAATTTAAGGTTTTTTGAGAAAGTATTGGATTTATAAGGTCTGATTAAAGTCCAGTTGTTTTTTATTGAACGCCTTTTTAAAGGTATTGAATTTAACTTCATTATTCCTGCATATACCCTGTAGAGGCGTGTTTGTTGATAGGAGGGACAGTCCGCTCGGTTCTTTCTTGTTTTTATTTTTATTTGTTCGTCTTTGCATCTATTTTTGTCTTGTTTGTTTTTGTCTGTTTTATTCTTGTTCATTGTTTTTGTTTGTTTTGTCTTGTTTCTATTTGTTTGTTACATTTGTTTTATTCTTTGTTTTTGTCTGTTTTATTTTTTGTTTGTTTGTTCTGATCTTATTCTGTTTAGTTTTTATTACCATTTATATTATTGCTTATTTTATATGAGGGTTTTATATTCTGGGTGGGTAACTTAGATGTAATATTGCTGTGGGTGGGAATGTTAGAGATTTCCAATGTGTATCAAGTTTTTAATTGCATTCTCACATAGAACATATAGGATTTTGTTGACATGATGTTTGTCATGTCAAAAGGGGAATTGAAATATATTTCTATCAGTATTACATTACACCCATTATCACTGCACTAAAACCATAGATATACGGAAGGATCTGTGTTCGGATATTCCCGGAAATGGCCCGCAATGATCCTTAAAAAATCCCAAAATCTGGATACTTATCTTCGGCAGATCCAAAATAAATGTGGCTGTTATTTGTCAAGGGCCTGCCAAAGATAAGTATCCGGATTTTGGGATCTTGGGATTTTTTAAGGATCATTGCGGTCCATTTCCGGGAATATCCGGAAATATAAGTATAAGTATATGTAAAGGATACGGAGATATACTACATCAGATCTTACCGTATATCTATGGTTTTAGTGCAGTGTATATGTTCCATTATTTGTATTCACTTAATTCTGCCTTATAATGTGAAATGTGACACTAGGCAGAACGTTTTTTCTCTCGGGCTTTGTTTTCACTAGGGAACAGTTACACGCCTGCACATGCAACAGACATAACACTGGATGATTGACATACAGAGCTGATAGTTTGTTGACAGAAAGGAGGGTCACGTGGTAGTGTAGGTGGTTCCAGGGCGGTCCTGAAGCAGTCCAAGGAGGTTCCAGGGTCCAAGGAGGCGGTGACGACATCCAGGGTTTTATAACCGTGGCCCTGCCTTTGAAGATGTGTGTGTGGACTTGTGCTCAGTGAGAGGTCTGTTGTTGCTGTAAGGTTTATTCTTATTATGTACAATAAACCTGCATAAAATTTGCACATTCGTTTCAGAGCTTCCTTCAACCTTTTGAATTCGCAACAAGGTCATGAGATAATAATTGGTAGCACCGACATGCTCGAACCGGTAAAAGATTTCAGAAATTTACTGGTTGGCGTTGCCGCACTCAACGGCTGACCAGAGGCATAAAAAAAAGAGAAGACAACAAAATGGTCCTAAAAAAAAATTAATCAATTGTTACATTCCAAGTCATGGTTTTCCTGTAATAATCAGATCAGATAATGGTACACATTTCAAAAATGTAGATCTAGTGAATGTTGGAAATACTTTAGGCCTCAAACATGTTAGTACACTTTTGAAACAAAATTGGCTAAAATCTGTGCACAGACTCAAATTAATTAACTTGGGGCTTTACCAAATGGCCATTAGGGCTGAGAGCTTCTGGGAATAGGGGTTCAGGATTGTCAAAATGTCGCATACAATGTACTTTGAGATACTGATAGTTGTTTGTCCAGTTTCTATCTACAGATCTTTGGATCCGTCACACCTGAGATTGCAAGGTCTGAACGAGGTCGGAAGGCCCGCTGACACCCTGGGTGCTTCTCAGGGTCTCTAAGAGAGAGTGACCTGAGCCAAAGTGGGCGCGCAAATCTAAGCTGTTGAAGCGTACATCATAAGCAGTGCGCCAGAGAGGGAGAGGCGTAGCCAGAGTGATCCAGAAAAAGAGTCTCAAAGGTTATCACATCAGGTCGAGGCAGCTCTGAAGGAGCTGCAAAGCTGAGAGCTCCGGCTTTGCAACTGGAGCGAGTGGTCCACATGAGCGGTGGGCTGTCCTGTATCTTCATCCTTGAGAACGTGTTCGAGGAAGGTGTGAGCTTCTGTTGCTTCATCGTTTCACCTCATCCATGGAAGTCATCTGTTCGTGACGTGGTGGTCTGGTTCGAGTGGGAAGTCATCCTGAAATGCATCTTTATTCTTGCTTTTAAGAGCGGACCAGAGACGGAGGGAAGTAAGTTCCCCCTGGCCGCTAGCCCGTCTGCCTTGTTGCCTTGAGAGGGAAGAGCCAGCTGCATTTGTGCAGCTTCAAAAGGCAGAGCAACATCAAGAGGAGCAGAAGAGAGGGGGGGCATCCATCCGTTTGGGTAGGGGCAGTTTGCTTGCCAGGGGAACGGGGTATTGAACACAGCTCAACTGGCTTATCATCTTCAGCAATCTGCAGCCCAAGCAAAGGGTGGTGGAGTATCGACGCCCACGTGGCCTCTGAAGAGTGCATCGTTCAGCAAAGATCTGAGGAGAACAGAAATCATGGTGTTATATTAAAATCAGAAGGACTAAAACAGTGTTTGAAATTTTACAGGTGTTTCTATTTTTGCATTTTTAAAATCATTAAGGGTTTGGGTCAATCATCAAAACTTTATACCTTAAACTTTAAATTTCACATTTTAAAGTTCACACAGTTAAGATTAGATATTAGATTTCACCTTTAGTGTTAAATTTGTGTTACATTTTATTACTATTTCTTATCTTAGAGTTAATTTAGTTGTCAACTATTCGCTGCTACATTTCAATTAATTTACTTCTTTCCTAAAATTAGAGGTCAACACAACAACACATCCTTTCATGTATAGCCAGGTCTAATTTTCAAGGGTTTGGAGTTACATTTTTCAATTTCAGTGTTGTGTTAAAAACAAATAAGTGTTAAGGGTTTTCATCAATTTCTTAATTCTGGTTTAAAATTCATTGGGAGAGTGAGGTGTTCATTATAAGACTGTAATTCTTACAGGTACGGATCCAGTGATTTCCTGTGTAAATAAAAAAAAGGAGAAAAAGAAGATTTTGTGAACTTTGCATGCGTTTGGTGTTTGGACTTTCAACACTGATTTTATCATATGTGTTTACCTTTTCAGGTTCTGCAGATTTAACTAGGGATGGGGCAGATCCGATCCAGTATCGGTATCGGTATCCGATACCAGCATAATTTAAGTATCGGATATCGGATCCAACCTGCCGATATTTCCGATCCAGCTTCAAAGAGCACTTGTGTTCCATCATATTCTGTGACTGCTGTCTTAACATTATGTGAGTTAAAGGGGACCACATATTCAAAATTCACTTTTTAATGTTTTTTTACTCAAATTTGGGTATTTACTTCATAAAGAAACAGTCCTAAGGCCAAAAAAATGCACCCAGTGGTTTATTTACTATAAGTATATTTATTTATCTTTGGTAGAAACACTCCGATTGCACTTCCTGCGGTTTGTGACGTCACAAACCGCAGCCACAACCCACACCAAACCTGAGTCCAGCCCCTCACCTAGCAACCCCTGGTGCGGCTCAACCCACTTCACTATAAAAGACGTCACGGTTGCCGAGCAGTTTAGGAACTGACCTGGCGGTCATTTATTTATTTATTCATTTATTTAGCCCCCGGGGGGGCTATGGGCTCAGCCCTGCTCCAGCCAGCAGCACATCTTGAGTAAAACCAGAATGTTTTATTACCTTGTTTGAATGAACTCTGTCTCGTTGAAACTGTGCACACACACTCTCGCGGTTTGGACTTGTTTCTTATATGATGGAGGACTGCTCTTACACAACTGTCAGTTTGGTCGAGCGGTTAAGACACTTGAGCGGCACGCAGGAGACTAGAGTTCGCGTCCTGTCAACGGCATCGTTTTTTTTTTCCCTTTTTATTTAAAGCCTTTTGTTTCGGAGAAATCGGGGTGAAACTAGATATATACATCGATATAATAATACTTTATAATTGTTATTTTTACGTTTTAGTTCAATTTTTAGTGTAATATCGCTCCCAACGCGCAACCGGCAGAAAACTGTGCACACACACACACTTACTCGCGGGACGAGAGTCTGTACCATGAAGCACCACTGATCGATATATTTTCAGATTAGCAACTTATTTATTTTAAGAATACCTTTCACTTCATCAAAATCTAATCAAAACTTCACCGTTCTAAATGTAGGTGGTTGTGATTATTTCTTATACGACGAAAGTCTGTTTTTGCACAACTGCAGGGTTGGCCCAGAGGTAATGAACCGGACTCGTCATCCGAAGGACACAGGTTCGCGTCACGGTCGCGGATTTCCTTTTTTTTTTTTTTTAAGCCTTTTGTTTTGCAGACCGCCGGCGAAGACACCATCTGCGTGCGGGAGTTGTTGGGAGCTAATGACTTTTGAGGTCCGGGGGTCCGGTCAAAAGTTGCCTCATGCGGATAAATTAACTGGAGACATTCTGTGAACTTTGTGTGTGGACTGAAGCACGCTCCAACAAGCGCCGCATGCAACGAGCGGAGCACACCGCCCGCTCGGAGAGGAAAAGCTATCATTAGCCTCGGAGCTAATGCTAAAAAAAGGAGCTGCAAATGGCGGCGCGCGCAGAGGGCTTTTGGTAAGTTATCTTAAGCTACTAGCACTAACAGTAAGTCAAATGAGTAATAAAAAAGAGCTAATTTTAAAATAACAACATATTAGAGATACTGGCTGTTGCAGAGGGCGTAGTTAATGTAAATAGGTCTTTGTAGGGCGTGGCTTTCAGACCTCATTATTCATAA
>JBBPBX010062146.1:0-20914 GCA_038048925.1 Garcialebias charrua | reverse complement strand
TGGAGCATGTGGGCGTGGCGATGTGGCGAATCAGCCGTCACGCCGTCACAAACGAAACACTAATAGCACCTACACGAAAACAGTCTAATACATCAAACCTTCAGTGATTGACCCACATCCGGTCCCCTGCAATACTGAATGGTCAAATCATGACAATAATTAAGCCACGCCCCCTCACAACAGGAAGTGTACAGTTGTACATTGAACATCCCGATCGGACACCTGTTACCTAATCAGCGTGACGGTCTGTCCAGTGACCGAAGACATGTTGCTGTAACAAGCTTTCCACGACTGGTTGTTTTGGGTGGAGCATGTGGGCGTGGCGATGTGGCGAATCAGACGTAACGCCGTCACAATACGTTTGGCCTTTTGGGAGCTTTATCATATCCCAAAACTCACCAAATTTGGCAGACTCGTCAGGACTGGTGAACGATTACATATTTTGGGGGCGTGGCCAAAATTGCAACAGAAAGGGCTCAAGAGCGCCACCTAGAATATTTCAAACTACCCTCCGCATTGGCCTTAGTTTCACGTAGGATCATGAAATTTGGTACACCTCCCCGATTCACCAAGGCGCACAGAAAACCCTCTGGCACCAACGTTGTGCGATGAAAGGAAAGGCGACCTTTTCGGCCATTTTTATCCCATTGAAAATGAATGGAGCTAAAATGAAATAGCATTTTGGGGGCTTTTTCATATCCCAAAACTCACCAAAATTGGCGGACTCATCAGGACTGGTGAACGATTACATATTTTGGGGGCGTGGCCAAAATTTCAAAAGAAACGGCTCAAGAGCGCCACCTAGAAAATTTCAAACTACCCTCCGCATTGGCCTTAGTTTCACGTAGGATCATGAAATTTGGTACGCTTGTCCAATTCACCAAGACGCACAGAAAACCCTCTGGCATCAACGTTGTACGATAAATGGGAAGGCGGCCATTTTGGAATGTGGACCAAATTGGGTGCGTGCATTGGGTGCCGAAAGGGTACGGGAAAGGCACGAGAGTGTTTCAGGGTGGACCAGCTCGACTTCCCGCGATCGCCGCGAGAAGGGCGGAGCGGCGCTAAGGCATTCACACGTGCATTTTCGCAGGAAATGCGGTTTTTCTAGTTATTATTATTATTTCCGGTTACTATCTGTTTCCGTACGTTTTTTGGCACGCTACTCCTCCTACAGTTTTTGTGCTATTTCAACAATTCATATATCAAAATGTTCAGCTCATTTAGGACACTCCGGCTATGACTTTTGGTGTTGGTGCAACTTTAGCTTTTTGAAATATTCAGCCTTTTCGGCCATTTTTTTCCCATTGAAAATGAATGGAGCTCATTTTACATCCTTGATATCTTTGGAACTCTTTACAATATTTCACTACTCCTTTCACATTTTGGACTAGCTCAGCTTCCTTCAGCTTCCTTGTACAAAATTTAAAAAAAAATTCAGCTACTTTCAGCTAATTTCAGCTGTTTTTTCAACTGCTTTGCACTCTTTTCAGCTTTATGCAGCTAACTTCAACATTTTTATACTTCTACTGACTTATTTCTGCTAAATTCAGATCATTATGCTCCTTTCATATAATTTTTGAAAGATTTAGACATTTTGGCTATTTTAGCTACTATTTAGCTGTTTTATGCAAATTTCAGCTTTTTCAGCTATTTCAACAATGTTTTTAATCAATCCAACTTTTTTCAGCCTAATTCAGCAAAACCATGCTCTACCAACTTCCTTCTGGTAATTTAAGATTGTTTCTGCTTGTTTTAGCTGTTGTTCAGCTGTTTTTGGCCAATTTCAGCTTTATTCAGATATTTTCAACTTTATTTTGCTTATTTCTACTTATTTCAGATTTTTTTCAATTTCAGATTGTTTCAGATACTTCATATTATGCTGCTTTGTGCTTATTTCTGCTAGTTTCAGCTTCTTCTGCTATTTTAGCTACTATTAAGCTGTTTTTATGCTAATTTAGGCTTGTTTCAACACATTCCACATTATTTGAACTCATTTCAACTTTTTCCAGCCAAATTCTGCAAAAATGTACTCTCTCTACTAATTTCTAAGACATTTAAGCTTCTTTCTGCTATTTCAGATAATATTCAGCTGTTTTTGCTATCTTAAGCTTTTTTCAGATAATTTCAACTTTATTTTGCTTATTTCTGCTTAGTTCAGATTTTTTCAGATTTCAGATTGTTTCAGATATTTTAGATTATTCAGATTATGCTGCTTTGTGCTTATTTCTGCTAGTTTCAGCTTCTTCTGCTATTTTAGCTACTATTAAGCTGTTTTAATGCTAATTTAGGCTTGTTTCAACAAATTCCACATTATTTGAACTCATTTCAACTTTTTCCAGCATAATTCTGCAAAACTGTACTCTCTCTACTAATTTCTAAGACTTTTAAGCTTCTTTCTGCTATTTCAGATAATATTCAGCTGTTTTTGCTATCTTAAGCTTTTTTCAGATAATTTCAATTTTATTTTGCTTATTTCTGCTTAGTTCAGATTTTTTCAGATTTCAGATTGTTTCAGATATTTCAGATTATTCACAATTATGCTATTTCTAATTACTTCAGATAATTTAAGCTTATTTCTGCTATTTTAGATAATATTCAGCTGTTTATGCTATCTTTAGCTTTTTTCAGATAATTTCCACTTTTTTTGCTTATTTCAGATTATTTCAGATTTCAGATTGTTTAAGATGTTTCAGATTATTCCCAATTAAGCTCTTACTAAATCCTGCTGCTAATTTAAGCCTATTTCTGCTGTTTTAGATAATATTCAGCTGTTTTTGACCAATTTCAGCTGATGGCCGCCAACGCTACTTTCAAATGGTTATAACTCGGCCATCTTTATACATAGAGAGCTGAAATTTGGTGAGGTTGTAGCTGAGGACATTATCTATCATGTATAGAATCCAAAAAAAAAATCCAAGATGGCCGACAATGCAAAAATTAAAAATACTATAAAATGGTCAATTTTAGTGATATTGAGCTGAAACTTGGTGTAGTGATAGCTGAGAGTGTTTCCTATCAACTGCTATATCAAAATCAAAAATCCAAGATGGCCGCCAACGCTACTTTCAAATGGCTTTAACTCAGCCATCATTATACATAGAGAGCCGAAATTTGGTGAGGTTGTAGCTGAGGACAGTATCTATCATGTACGGAATCCAAATCAAAAATCCAAGATGGCCGACAAAGTAAAACATTAAAAAACTGTAAAAATCCAAGATGGCCGCCAACGCTACATTCAAATGGCTTTAACTCAGCCATCTTTATTCATAGAGAGCTGAAATTTGGTGAGGTTGTAGCTGAGGGAATCCTCTATCATGTACGGAATCCAAATCAAAAATCCAAGATGGCCGACAAAGCAAAACATTAAAAATACTGTAAAATCCAAGATGGCCACCAACGCTACTTTCAAATGGCTTTAACTCAGCCATCATTATACATAGAGAGCCGAAATTTGGTGAGGTTGTAGCTGAGGGAATCCTCTATCATGTACGGAATCCAAATCAAAAATCCAAGATGGCCGACAAAGCAAAACATTAAAAATACTGTAAAATCCAAGATGACCACCAACGCTACTTTCAAATGGCTTTAAATCAGCCATATTTATTCATAGAGAGCCGAAATTTGGTGAGGTTGTAGCTATGGACATTCTTTATCATGCATTAGGTGAAGCGGCCATTTTGATTGAATATGCAAATTAGGTGAAGTGGCCATTTTGGTTCAATATACAAGGTAGTTAATTGCCTTGCAAAGTAAGTCAATGCATGTATTGTTACCATTTTGGTTCTACAATTTAAGTAGGCAATGTAACCATTTTGATTTAATAAGCACATTAGGTAAAGCGGCCATTTTGATCGAACATGCAAGTTGTGTGAAGCGGCCATTTTGGCATTCACACATGCATTTTCTCAGGAAATGCAATCTAGTGTTACAATTACATCTGTTACTATCCTGATTCCGTACGTTTTTTGGCACGCTACTCCTCCTACAGTTTTTGTGCTATTTCAACAATTCATATATCAAAATGTTCAGCTCATTCAGGACATGATGGCTATGACTTTTGGTATTGGTGCAACTTTAGCTTTTTGAAATATTCAGCCTTTTCGGCCATTTTTTTCCCATTGAAAATGAATGGAGCTCAAATGAACTCAATGAGCTCATTTTACATCCTTGATATCTTTGGAACTCATTACAATATTTCACTACTCCTTTCACATTTTGGACCAACTCAGCTTCCTTCAGCTACCTTGTACATTTTTTAAAAATATTTCGGCTACTTTCAGCTAATTTTAGCTGCGATCTTTTCAGCTTAATGGAGCTTACTTCAACATTTTTGTACGTCTACTGACTTATTTATGCTAATTTCAGATCATTATGCTCCTTTCAGCTAATTTTTGAAAGATTAAGATATTTTTGCTATTTTAGCTACTATTTAGCTGTTTATGCAAATTTCAGCTTTTTCAGCTATTTCAACAATTTATTTTAATCAATCCAACTTTTTTCAGCCTAATTCAGCAAAACCATGTTCTACCAACTTCCTTCATGTAAGTTAAGATATTTTCTGCTTGTTTTAGCTGTTGTTCAGCTGTTTTTGGCCAATTTCAGCTGATATCTGCCAACGCTACTTTCAAATGGCTTTAACTCAGCCATCTTTATACATAGAAAGCCAAAATTTGGTGAGGTTGTAGCTATGTAGCTATGGACATTATCTATCATGCATTAGGTGAGGCGGCCATTTGGATTGAACATGCAAATTAGGTGAAGCGGCCATTTTGGCATTCACACATGCATTTTCTCAGGAAATGCAATCTAGTTGTGTGAATGCCAACAAGGCATTCACACTATAGAGATTGTGTTTATATTTATAGTTACTATCTTCCGTCCGTACGTTAAGGCATTCACACTATAGAGATTGTGTTTATATTTATAGTTACTATCTTCCGTCCGTACGTTTTTTGGCACGCTACTCCTCCTAGAGTATTTGTGCCATTTCAACGATTCATATATCAAAATGTTCAGCTCGTTCAGGACAATCCAGCTATGACTTTTGGTAATGCTGCAAGTTGCGCTTTTTGAAATATTAAGCCTTTTCGGCCATTTTTTTCCCATTGAAAATGAATGGAGCTAAAATGAAATGGTCTTTTGGGGGCTTTATCATACCCTAAAACTCACCAAATTTGGCAGACTCATCACTCAGACATGCAGGAGTAACAAATGATCAAAACCTCGCATTTTCATATATGCTGAAGGGGCGTGGCCTGGCCTCAAAGTTAGGCATCTCGCCATGAAAAACGAAACACTAATAGCACCTACACGAAAACCGTCTAATACATCAAACCTTCAGTGATTGACCCACAACCACTCCCCTGCAATACTGAATGGTCAAATCATGACATTAATTAAGCCACGCCCCCTCACAACAGGAAGTGTACAGTTATACATTGAACGTCCCGATCGGACACCTGTTACCTAATCAGCGGGACGGTCTGTCCAGTGACCGAAGACATGTTGCTGTAACAAGCTTTCCAACACTGACCGTTTTGGGTGGAGCATGTGGGCGTGGCGACGTGGCGAATCAGACGTAACGCCGTCACAAACGAAACACTAATAGCACCTACACGAAAACTGTCTAATACATCAAACCTTCAGTGATTGACCCACATCCGGTCCCCTGCAATACTGAATGGTCAAATCATGACATTAATTAAGCCACGCCCCCTCACAACAGGAAGTGTACAGTTGTACATTGAAGGTCCCGATCGGACACCTGTTACCTAATCAGCATGACGGTCTTTCCAGTGACCAAAGACATGTTGATGTAACAAGCTTTCCAACACTGACCGTTTTGGGTGGAGCATGTGGGCGTGGCGATGTGGCGAATCAGACGTAACGCCGTCACAATACGTTTGGCCTTTTGGGAGCTTTATCATATCCCAAAACTCACCAAATTTGGCAGACTCGTCAGGACTGGTGAAAAATTACATATTTTGGGGGCGTGGCCAAAATTGCAACAGAAACGGCTCAAGAGCGCCACCTAGAATATTTCAAACTACCCTCCGCATTGGCCTTAGTTTCACGTAGGATCATGAAATTTGGTACACTTGTCCAATTCACAAAGACGTACAGAAAACCCTCTGGCATCAACATTGTACGATAAATGGGAAGGCGGCCATTTTGGAATGTGGACCAAATTGGGTGCATACATTGGGTGCCGAACGGGTACGGGAAAGGCACGAGAGTGTTTCAGGGTGGACTAGCTCGACTTCCCGCGGTCGCCACGAGAAGGGCGGAGCGGCGCTAAGGCATTCACACGTGCATTTTCGTAGGAAATGCAAATTTTCTAGTGTTACAATTACATCTGTTACTATCCTGATTCCGTACGTTTTTTGGCACGCTACTCCTCCTACAGTTTTTGTGCTATTTCAACAATTCATATATCAAAATGTTCAGCTCATTCAGGACATGATGGCTATGACTTTTGGTATTGGTGCAACTTTAGCTTTTTGAAATATTCAGCCTTTTCGGCCATTTTTTTCCCATTGAAAATGAATGGAGCTCAAATGAACTCAATGAGCTCATTTTACATCCTTGATATCTTTGGAACTCATTACAATATTTCACTACTCCTTTCACATTTTGGACCAACTCAGCTTCCTTCAGCTACCTTGTACATTTTTTAAATATTTTGGCTACTTTCAGCTAATTTCAGCTGTTTCTTCAATGACTTTGCAATCTTTTCAGCTTAATGCAGCTTACTTCAACATTTTTGTACTTCTATGGACTTATTTATGCTAATTTCAGATTATTATGCTCCTTTCAGCTAATTTTTGAAAGATTAAGATATTTTTGCTATTTTAGCTACTATTTAGCTGTTTATGCAAATTTCAGCTTTTCAGCTATTTCAACAAAAACATTTTATCAATCCAACTTTTTTCAGCCTAATTCAGCAAAACCATGTTCTACCAACTTCCTTCTGGTAAATTAAGATATTTTCTGCTTGTTTTAGCTGTTGTTCAGCTGTTTTTGACCAATTTCAGCTGATGGCTGCCAATGTTACTTTCAAATGGCTTTAACTCAGCCATCTTTATTCATAGAGAGCTGAAATTTGGTGAGGTTGTAGCTATGGACAATCTCTAACATACATTAGGTGAAGCGGCCATTTTGATTGAACATGCAAGTTGGGTGAAGCGGCCATTTTGGCATTCACACATGCATTTTCTCAGGAAATGCAATCTAGTTGTGTGAATGCCACATAGGCATTCACACTATAGTGATTGTGTTTATATTTATTCAACTTATTATTCCGGTTACTATCTTCCATCCGTACGTTTTTCGGCACGCTACTCCTCCTACAGTTTTTGTGCTATTTCAACAATTCATATATCAAAATGTTCAGCTCATTGAGGACACTCCGGCTATGACTTTTGGTATTGATGCAACTTCAGCTTTTTGAAATATTCAGCTTTTTCGGCCACTTTTTTCCCATTGAAAATGAATGGAGCTCATTTTACATCCTTGATATCTTTGGAACTCATTACAATATTTCACTACTTTTTTCACATTTTGGACCAGCTCGGCTTCCTTCAGCTACCTTGTACATTTAAAAAAAATATTTCAGCTACTTTCAGCTGATTTCAGCTGTTTCTTGAACTGTGTTGCACTCTTTTCAGCCTAATGCAGCTTACTTCAACATTTTTGTACATCTACTGACTTATTTCTGCTAATTTCAGATCATTATGCTCCTTTCAGCAAATTTTTCAAAGATTAACATATTTTTGCTACTTTAGCTACTATTTAGCTGTTTTATGCAAATTTCAGCTTTTTCAGCTATTTCAACAATTTTTTTAAATCAATCCAACTTTTTTCAGCCTAATTCAGCAAAACCATGCTCTACCAACTTCCTTCTGGTAATTTCAGATTATTTCTGCTTATTTTAGCTACTATTTAGCTGTTTTATGCAAATTTCAGCTTTTTCAGCTATTTCAACAATTTTTTTTAATCAATCCAACTTTTTTCAGCCTAATTCAGCAAAACCATGCTCTACCAACTTCCTTCTGGTAATTTAAGATTGTTTCTGCTTGTTTTAGCTGTTGTTCAGCTGTTTTTGGCCAATTTCAGCTTTATTCAGATATTTTCAACTTTATTTTGCTTATTTCTACTTATTTCAGATTTTTTTCAATTTCAGATTGTTTCAGATACTTCATATTATGCTGCTTTGTGCTTATTTCTGCTAGTTTCAGCTTCTTCTGCTATTTTAGCTACTATTAAGCTGTTTTTATGCTAATTTAGGCTTGTTTCAACACATTTTACATTATTTGAACTCATTTCAACTTTTTCCAGCCTAATTCTACAAAAATTTACTCTCTCTACTAATTTCTAAGACATTTAAGCTTCTTTCTGCTATTTCAGATAATATTCAGCTGTTTTTGCTATCTTAAGCTTTTTTCAGATAATTTCAACTTTATTTTGCTTATTTTTGCTTAGTTCAGATGTTTTCAGATTTCAGATTGTTTCAGATATTTTACATTATTCAGATGATGCTGCTTTATGCTTATTTCTGCTAGTTTCAGCTTCTTCTGATATTTTAGCTACTATTAAGCTGTTTTAATGCTAATTTAGGCTTGTTTCAACAAATTTTACATTATTTGAACTCATTTCAACTTTTTCCAGCATAATTCTGCAAAACTGTACTCTCTCTACTAATTTCTAAGACATTTAAGCTTCTTTCTGCTATTTCAGATAATATTCAGCTGTTTTTGCTATCTTAAGCTTTTTTCAGATAATTTCAACTTTATTTTGCTTATTTTTGCTTAGTTCAGATGTTTTCAGATTTCAGATTGTTTCAGATATTTTACATTATTCAGATGATGCTGCTTTATGCTTATTTCTGCTAGTTTCAGCTTCTTCTGATATTTTAGCTACTATTAAGCTGTTTTAATGCTAATTTAGGCTTGTTTCAACAAATTTTACATTATTTGAACTCATTTCAACTTTTTCCAGCATAATTCTGCAAAACTGTACTCTCTCTACTAATTTCTAAGACTTTTAAGCTTCTTTCTGCTATTTCAGATAATATTCAGCTGTTTTTGCTATCTTAAGCTTTTTTCAGATAATTTCAACTTTATTTTGCTTATTTCTGCTTAGTTCAGATTTTTTCAGATTTCAGATTGTTTCAGATATTTCAGATTATTCACAATTATGCTATTTCTAATTACTTCAGATAATTTAAGCTTATTTCTGCTATTTTAGATAATATTCAGCTGTTTATGCTATCTTTAGCTTTTTTCAGATAGTTTCCACTTTTTTTTGCTTATTTCAGATTATTTCAGATTTCAGATTGTTTAAGATGTTTCAGATTATTCCCAATTAAGCTCGTACTAAATCCTGCTGCTAATTTAAGCTTATTTCTGCTATTTTAGATAATATTCAGCTGTTTTTGACCAATTTCAGCTGATGGCCGCCAACGCTACTTTCAAATGGTTATAACTCGACCATCTTTATACATAGAGAGCTGAAATTTGGTGAGGTTGTAGCTGAGGACATTATCTATCATGTACGGAATCCAAAAAAAAATCCAAGATGGCCGACAATGCAAAAAAGTAAAAATACCATAAAATGGTCAATTTTAGTGACATTGAGCTGAAACTTGGTGTAGTGATAGCTGAGAATGTTTCCTATCAAATGCAATATCAAAATCAAAAATCCAAGATGGCCGCCAACGCTACTTTCAAATGGCTTTAACTCAGCCATCATTATACACAGAGAGTCGAAATTTGGTGAGGTTGTAGCTGAGGACATTATCTATCATGTACGGAATCCAAATCAAAAATCCAAGATGGCCGACAAAGTAAAACATTAAAAAACTGTAAAAATCCAAGATGGCCGCCAACGCTACATTCAAATGGCTTTAACTCAGCCATCTTTATTCATAGAGAGCTGAAATTTGGTGAGGTTGTAGCTGAGGGAATCCTCTATCATGTACGGAATCCAAATCAAAAATCCAAGATGGCCGACAAAGCAAAACATTAAAAATACTGTAAAATCCAAGATGGCCACCAACGCTACTTTCAAATGGCTTTAACTCAGCCATCATTATACATAGAGAGCCGAAATTTGGTGAGGTTGTAGCTGAGGGAATCCTCTATCATGTACGGAATCCAAATCAAAAATCCAAGATGGCCGACAAAGCAAAACATTAAAAATACTGTAAAATCCAAGATGGCCACCAACGCTACTTTCAAATGGCTTTAAATCAGCCATATTTATTCATAGAGAGCCGAAATTTGGTGAGGTTGTAGCTATGGACATTCTTTATCATGCATTAGGTGAAACGGCCATTTTGATTGAATATGCAAATTAGGTGAAGTGGCCATTTTGGTTCAATATACAAGGCAGTTAATTGCCTTGCGAAGTAAGTCAATGCATGTATTGTTACCATTTTGGTTCTACAATTTAAGTAGACAAGTTAGCCATTTTGATTTAATAAGCACATTAGGTAAAGCGGCCATTTTGATTGAACATGCAAGTTGGGTGAAGCGGCCATTTTGGCATTCACACATGCATTTTCTCAGGAAATGCAATCTAGTTGTGTGAATGCCAACAAGGCATTCACACTATAGAGATTGTCTTCCGGTTACTATCCTGATTCCGTACGTTTTTCGGCACGCTACTCCTCCTACAGTTTTTGTGCTATTGCAACAATTCATATATCAAAATGTTCAGCTCATTCAGGACATGATGGCTATGACTTTTGGTATTGGTGCAACTTTAGCTTTTTGAATTATTTAGCCTTTTCGGCCATTTTCTTCCCCATTGAAAATGAATGGAGCTAATTTTTCATCCTTGATATCTTTGGAACTCTTTAGAATATTTCACTACTCCTTTCACATTTTGGACCAGCTTAGCTTCCTTCAGCTACCTTGTACATTTTTTTAAAAATATTTCAGCTACTTTCAGCTAATTTCAGCTGTTTTTTCAACTGCTTTGCACTCTTTTCAGCTTTATGCAGCTTACTTCAACATTTTTGTACTTCTACTGACTTATTTCTGCTAATTTCAGATCATTATGCTCCTTTCAGATAATTTTTGAAAGATTAAGATATTTTAGCTATTTTAGCTACTATTTAGCTGTTTTATGATAATTTCAGCTTTTTCAGCTATTTCAACAATTTTTTTTAATCAATCCAACTTTTTTCAGCCTAATTCAGCAAAACCATGCTCTACCAACTTCCTTCTGGTAATTTAAGATTGTTTCTGCTTGTTTTAGCTGTTGTTCAGCTGTTTTTGGCCAATTTCAGCTTTATTCATATATTTTCAACTTTATTTTGCTTATTTCTACTTATTTCAGATTTTTTTCAATTTCAGATTGTTTCAGATACTTCATATTCTTCTGCTTTGTGTTTATTTCTGCTAGTTTCAGCTTCTTCTGCTATTTTAGCTACTATTAAGCTGTTTTTATGCTAATTTAGGCTTGTTTCAACACATTCCACATTATTTGAACTCATTTCAACTTTTTCCAGCCAAATTCTGCAAAAATGTACTCTCTCTACTAAGTTCTAAGACATTTAAGCTTCTTTCTGCTATTTCAGATAATATTCAGCTGTTTTTGCTATCTTAAGCTTTTTTCAGATAATTTCAACTTTATTTTGCTTATTTCTGCTTAGTTCAGATTTTTTCAGATTTCAGATAGTTTCAGATATTTTAGATTATTCAGATTATGCTGCTTTGTGCTTATTTCTGCTAGTTTCAGCTTCTTCTGCTATTTTAGCTACTATTAAGCTGTTTTTATGCTAATTTAGGCTTGTTTCAACAAATTCCACATTATTTGAACTCATTTCAACTTTTTCCATCCTAATTCTGCAAAACTACACTCTCTCTACTAATTTCTAACACAGTTAAGCTTATTTCTGCTATTTCAGATAATATTCAGCTGTTTTTGCTATCTTTAGCTTTTTTCAGATAATTTCAACTTTATTTTGCTTATTTCTGCTTAGTTCAGATTTTTTCAGATTTCAGATTGTTTCAGATATTTCAGATTATTCACAATTATGCTATTTCTAATTACTTCAGATAATTTAAGCTTATTTCTGCTATTTTAGATAGTATTCAGCTGTTTATGATATCTTAAGCTTTTTTTAGATAATTTCAACTTTTTTTGCTTATTTCAGATTATTTCAGATTTCAGATTGTTTAAGATGTTTCAGATTATTCCCAATTAAGCTCTTACTAATTCCTGCTGCTAATTTAAGCTTATTTCTGCTATTTTAGATAATATTCAGCTGTTTTTGACCAATTTCAGCTGATGGCTGCCAACGCTACTTTCAAATGGTTATAACTCGACCATCTTTATACATAGAGAGCTGAAATTTGGTGAGGTTGTAGCTGAGGACATTATCTATCATGTATAGAATCCAAAAAAAAATCCAAGATGGCCGACAATGCAAAAAAGTAAAAATACTATAAAATGGTCAATTTTAGTGATATTGAGCTGAAACTTGGTGTAGTGATAGCTGAGAATGTTTCCTATCAAATGCTATATCAAAATCAAAAATCCAAGATGGCCGCCAACGCTACTTTCAAATGGCTTTAACTCAGCCATCATTATACATAGAGAGTCGAAATTTGGTGAGGTAGTAGCTGAGGACATTATCTATCATGTACGGAATCCAAATCAAAAATCCAAGATGGCCGACAAAGTAAAACATTAAAAAACTGTAAAAATTCAAGATGGCCGCCAACGCTACATTCAAATGGCTTTAACTCAGCCATCTTTATTCATAGAGAGCTGAAATTTGGTGAGGTTGTAGCTAAGGGAATCCTCTATCATGTACGGAATCCAAATCAAAAATCCAAGATGGCAGACAAAGCAAAACATTAAAAATACTGTAAAATCCAAGATGGCCACCAACGCTACTTTCAAATGGCTTTAACTTAGCCATTATTATACATAGAGAGCCGAAATTTGGTGAGGTTGTAGCTGAGGGAATCCTCTATCATGTACGGAATCCAAATCAAAAATCCAAGATGGCCGACAAAGCAAAACATTAAAAATACTGTAAAATCCAAGATGGCCAACAACGCTACTTTCAAATGGCTTTAAATCAGCCATATTTATTCATAGAGAGCCGAAATTTGGTGAGGTTGTAGCTATGGACATTCTTTATCATGCATTAGGTGAAGCGGCCATTTTGATTGAATATGCAAATTAGGTGAAGTGGCCATTTTGGTTCAATATACAAGGCAGTTAATTGCCTTGCGAAGTAAGTCAATGCATGTATTGTTACCATTTTGGTTCTACAATTTAAGTAGACAAGTTAGCCATTTTGATTTAATAAGCACATTAGGTAAAGCGGCCATTTTGATTAAACATTCAAGTCATAACGGCCATTTTGGCATTCACACATGCATTTTCTCAGGAAATGCAATCTAGTGTTACAATTACATCTGTTACTATCCTGATTCCGTACGTTTTTTGGCACGCTACTCCTCCTACAGTTTTTGTGCTATTTCAACAATTCATATATCAAAATGTTCAGCTCATTTAGGACATGATGGCTATGACTTTTGGTATTGGTGCAACTTTAGCTTTTTGAAATATTCAGCCTTTTCGGCCATTTTTTTCCCATTGAAAATGAATGGAGCTCAAATGAACTCAATGAGCTCATTTTGCATCCTTGATATCTTTGGAACTCATTACAATCTTTCACTACTCCTTTCACATTTTGGACCAACTCAGCTTCCTTCAGCTACCTTGTACATTTTTTAAAAATATTTTGGCTACTTTCAGCTACTTTCAGCTGTTTCTTCAACAACTTTGCAATCTTTTCAGCTTAATGCAGCTTACTTCAACATTGTTGTACTTCTACTGACTTATTTATGCTAATTTCAGATTATTTTGCTCCTTTCAGCTAATTTTTGAAAGATTAAGATATTTTTGCTATTTTAGCTACTATTTAGCTGTTTATGCAAATTTCAGATTTTTCAGCTATTTCAACAATTTTTTAAAATCAATCCAACTTTTTTCAGCCTAATTCAGCAAAACCATGCTCTACCAACTTCCTTCTGGTAATTTCAGACTATTTCTGCTTATTTTAGCTACTATTTAGCTGTTTTATGCAAATTTCAGCTTTTTCAGCTATTTCAACATTTTTTTTAAATCAATCCAACTTTTTTCAGCCTAATTCAGCAAAACCATGCTCTACCAACTTCCTTCTGGTAATTTCAGATTATTTCTGCTTATTTTAGCTACTATTTAGCTGTTTTATGCAAATTTCAGCTTTTTCAGCTATTTCAACATTTTTTTTAAATCAATCCAACTTTTTTCAGCCTATTTCAGCATAACCATGCTCTCCCAACTTCCTTCTGGTAATTGTGTGAATGCCAACAAGGCATTCACACTATAGAGATTGTCTTCCGGTTACTATCCTGATTCCGTACGTTTTTCGGCACGCTACTCCTCCTACAGTTTTTGTGCTATTGCAACAATTCATATATCAAAATGTTCAGCTCATTCAGGACATGATGGCTATGACTTTTGGTATTGGTGCAACTTTAGCTTTTTGAATTATTTAGCCTTTTCGGCCATTTTCTTCCCCATTGAAAATGAATGGAGCTAATTTTTCATCCTTGATATCTTTGGAACTCTTTAGAATATTTCACTACTCCTTTCACATTTTGGACCAGCTTAGCTTCCTTCAGCTACCTTGTACATTTTTTAAAAAATATTTCAGCTACTTTCAGCTAATTTCAGCTGTTTTTTCAACTGCTTTGCACTCTTTTCAGCTTTATGCAGCTTACTTCAACATTTTTGTACTTCTACTGACTTATTTCTGCTAATTTCAGATCATTATGCTCCTTTCAGATAATTTTTGAAAGATTAAGATATTTTAGCTATTTTAGCTACTATTTAGCTGTTTTATGATAATTTCAGCTTTTTCAGCTATTTCAACAATTTTTTTTAATCAATCCAACTTTTTTCAGCCTAATTCAGCAAAACCATGCTCTACCAACTTCCTTCTGGTAATTTAAGATTGTTTCTGCTTGTTTTAGCTGTTGTTCAGCTGTTTTTGGCCAATTTCAGCTTTATTCATATATTTTCAACTTTATTTTGCTTATTTCTACTTATTTCAGATTTTTTTCAATTTCAGATTGTTTCAGATACTTCATATTCTTCTGCTTTGTGTTTATTTCTGCTAGTTTCAGCTTCTTCTGCTATTTTAGCTACTATTAAGCTGTTTTTATGCTAATTTAGGCTTGTTTCAACACATTCCACATTATTTGAACTCATTTCAACTTTTTCCAGCCAAATTCTGCAAAAATGTACTCTCTCTACTAAGTTCTAAGACATTTAAGCTTCTTTCTGCTATTTCAGATAATATTCAGCTGTTTTTGCTATCTTAAGCTTTTTTCAGATAATTTCAACTTTATTTTGCTTATTTCTGCTTAGTTCAGATTTTTTCAGATTTCAGATAGTTTCAGATATTTTAGATTATTCAGATTATGCTGCTTTGTGCTTATTTCTGCTAGTTTCAGCTTCTTCTGCTATTTTAGCTACTATTAAGCTGTTTTTATGCTAATTTAGGCTTGTTTCAACAAATTCCACATTATTTGAACTCATTTCAACTTTTTCCATCCTAATTCTGCAAAACTACACTCTCTCTACTAATTTCTAACACAGTTAAGCTTATTTCTGCTATTTCAGATAATATTCAGCTGTTTTTGCTATCTTTAGCTTTTTTCAGATAATTTCAACTTTATTTTGCTTATTTCTGCTTAGTTCAGATTTTTTCAGATTTCAGATTGTTTCAGATATTTCAGATTATTCACAATTATGCTATTTCTAATTACTTCAGATAATTTAAGCTTATTTCTGCTATTTTAGATAGTATTCAGCTGTTTATGATATCTTAAGCTTTTTTTAGATAATTTCAACTTTTTTTGCTTATTTCAGATTATTTCAGATTTCAGATTGTTTAAGATGTTTCAGATTATTCCCAATTAAGCTCTTACTAATTCCTGCTGCTAATTTAAGCTTATTTCTGCTATTTTAGATAATATTCAGCTGTTTTTGACCAATTTCAGCTGATGGCTGCCAACGCTACTTTCAAATGGTTATAACTCGACCATCTTTATACATAGAGAGCTGAAATTTGGTGAGGTTGTAGCTGAGGACATTATCTATCATGTATAGAATCCAAAAAAAAATCCAAGATGGCCGACAATGCAAAAAAGTAAAAATACTATAAAATGGTCAATTTTAGTGATATTGAGCTGAAACTTGGTGTAGTGATAGCTGAGAATGTTTCCTATCAAATGCTATATCAAAATCAAAAATCCAAGATGGCCGCCAACGCTACTTTCAAATGGCTTTAACTCAGCCATCATTATACATAGAGAGTCGAAATTTGGTGAGGTAGTAGCTGAGGACATTATCTATCATGTACGGAATCCAAATCAAAAATCCAAGATGGCCGACAAAGTAAAACATTAAAAAACTGTAAAAATTCAAGATGGCCGCCAACGCTACATTCAAATGGCTTTAACTCAGCCATCTTTATTCATAGAGAGCTGAAATTTGGTGAGGTTGTAGCTAAGGGAATCCTCTATCATGTACGGAATCCAAATCAAAAATCCAAGATGGCAGACAAAGCAAAACATTAAAAATACTGTAAAATCCAAGATGGCCACCAACGCTACTTTCAAATGGCTTTAACTTAGCCATTATTATACATAGAGAGCCGAAATTTGGTGAGGTTGTAGCTGAGGGAATCCTCTATCATGTACGGAATCCAAATCAAAAATCCAAGATGGCCGACAAAGCAAAACATTAAAAATACTGTAAAATCCAAGATGGCCACCAACGCTACTTTCAAATGGCTTTAAATCAGCCATATTTATTCATAGAGAGCCGAAATTTGGTGAGGTTGTAGCTATGGACATTCTTTATCATGCATTAGGTGAAGCGGCCATTTTGATTGAATATGCAAATTAGGTGAAGTGGCCATTTTGGTTCAATATACAAGGCAGTTAATTGCCTTGCGAAGTAAGTCAATGCATGTATTGTTACCATTTTGGTTCTACAATTTAAGTAGACAAGTTAGCCATTTTGATTTAATAAGCACATTAGGTAAAGCGGCCATTTTGATTAAACATTCAAGTCATAACGGCCATTTTGGCATTCACACATGCATTTTCTCAGGAAATGCAATCTAGTTGTGTGAATGCCACATAGGCATTCACACTATAGTGATTGTGTTTATATTTATTATTATTATTCCGGTTACTATCTGTTTCCGTACGTTTTTTGGCACGCTACTCCTCCTACAGTTTTTGTGCTATTTCAACAATGCATATATCAAAATGTTCAGCTCATTTAGGACACTCCGGCTATGACTTTTGGTATTGGTGCAACTTTAGCTTTTTGAAATATTTAGCCTTTTCGGCCATTTTTTTCCCATTGAAAATGAATGGAGCTCATTTTACATCCTTGATATCTTTGGAACTCATTACAATATTTCACTACTTTTTTCACATTTTGGACCAGCTCGGCTTCCTTAAGCTACCTTGTACATTTAAAAAAAATATTTCAGCTACTTTCAGCTGATTTCAGCTGTTTCTTGAACTGTGTTGCACTCTTTTCAGCCTAATGCAGCTTACTTCAACATTTTTGTACATCTACTGACTTATTTCTGCTAATTTCAGATCATTATGCTCCTTTCAGCAAATTTTTCAAAGATTAACATATTTTTGCTACTTTAGCTACTATTTAGCTGTTTTATGCAAATTTCAGCTTTTTCAGCTATTTCAACAAGTTTTTAATCAATCCAACTTTTTTCAGCCTAATTCAGCAAAACCATGCTCTACCAACTTCCTTCTGGTAATTTCAGATTATTTCAGCTTATTTTAGCTACTATTTAGCTGTTTTATGCAAATTTCAGCTTTTTCAGCTATTTCAACATTTTTTTTTAATCAATCCAACTTTTTTCAGCCTAATTCAGCAAAACCATGCTCTACCAACTTCCTTCTGGTAATTTAAGATTGTTTCTGCTTGTTTTAGCTGTTGTTCAGCTGTTTTTGGCCAATATCAGCTTTTTTCAGATAATTTCAACTTTATTTTGCTTATTTCTACTTATTTCAGATTTTTTGCAATTTCAGATTGTTTCAGATACTTCATATTATGCTGCTTTGTGCTTATTTCTGCTAGTTTTGGCTTCTTCTGCTATTTTAGCTACTATTAAGCTGTTTTTATGCTAATTTAGGCTTGTTTCAACAAATTTTACATAATTTGAACTCATTTCAACTTTTTCCAGCCAAATTCTGCAAAAATATACTCTCTCTACTAATTTCTAAGATATTTAAGCTTCTTTCTGCTATTTCAGATAATATTCAGCTGTTTTTGCTATCTTAAGCTTTTTTCAGATAATTTCAACTTTATTTTGCTTATTTTTGCTTAGTTCAGATTTTTTCAGATTTCAGATTGTTTCAGATATTTTAGATTATTCAGATGATGCTGCTTTGTGCTTATTTCTGCTAGTTTCAGCTTATTCTGCTATTTTAGCTACTATTAAGCTGTTTTAATGCTAATTTAGGCTTGTTTCAACAAATTCCACATTATTTGAACTCATTTCAACTTTTCCAGCATAATTCTGCAAAACTGTACTCTCTCTACTAATTTCTAAGACTTTTAAGCTTCTTTCTGCTATTTCAGATAATATTCAGCTGTTTTTGCTATCTTAAGCTTTTTTCAGATAATTTCAATTTTATTTTGCTTATTTCTGCTTAGTTCAGATTTTTTCAGATTTCAGATTGTTTCAGATATTTCAGATTATTCACAATTATGCTATTTCTAATTACTTCAGATAATTTAAGCTTATTTCTGCTATTTTAGATAATATTCAGCTGTTTATGCTATCTTTAGCTTTTTTCAGATAATTTCCACTTTTTTTGCTTATTTCAGATTATTTCAGATTTCAGATTGTTTAAGATGTTTCAGATTATTCCCAATTAAGCTCTTACTAAATCCTGCTGCTAATTTAAGCTTATTTCTGCTGTTTTAGATAATATTCAGCTGTTTTTGACCAATTTCAGCTGATGGCCGCCCACGCTACTTTCAAATGGTTATAACTCGACCATCTTTATACATAGAGAGCTGAAATTTGGTGAGGTTGTAGCTGAGGACATTATCTATCATGTATAGAATCCAAAAAAAAATCCAAGATGGCCGACAATGCAAAAAAGTAAAAATACTATAAAATGGTCAATTTTAGTGATATTGAGCTGAAACTTGGTGTAGTGATAGCTGAGAATGTTTCCTATCAAATGCTATATCAAAATCAAAAATCCAAGATGGCCGCCAACGCTACTTTCAAATGGCTTTAACTCGGCCATCATTATACATAGAGAGTCGAAATTTGGTGAGGTTGTAGCTGAGGGCATTATCTATCATGTACGGAATCCAAATCAAAAATCCAAGATGGCCGACAAAGTAAAACATTAAAAAACTGTAAAAATCCAAGATGGCCGCCAACGCTACTTTCAAATGGCTTTAACTCAGCCATCATTATACATAGAGAGCCGAAATTTGGTGAGGTTGTAGCTGAGGGAATCCTCTATCATGTACGGAATCCAAATCAAAAATCCAAGATGGCCGACAAAGCAAAACATTAAAAATACTGTAAAATCCAAGATGGCCACCAACGCTACTTTCAAATGGCTTTAAATCAGCCATATTTATTCATAGAGAGCGGAAATTTGGTGAGGTTGTAGCTGAGGGAATCCTCTATCATGTACGGAATCCAAATCAAAAATCCAAGATGGCCGACAAAGCAAAATATTAAAAATACTGTAAAATCCAAGATGGCCACCAACGCTACTTTCAAATGGCTTTAAATCAGCCATATTTATTCATAGAGAGCCGAAATTTGGTGAGGTTGTAGCTATGGACATTCTTTATCATGCATTAGGTGAAACGGCCATTTTGATTGAATATGCAAATTAGGTGAAGTGGCCATTTTGGTTCAATATACAAGGCAGTTAATTGCCTTGCGAAGTAAGTCAATGCATGTATTGTTACCATTTTGGTTCTACAATTTAAGTAGACAAGTTAGCCATTTTGATTTAATAAGCACATTAGGTAAAGCGGCCATTTTGATTGAACATGCAAGTTGGGTGAAGCGGCCATTTTGGCATTCACACATGCATTTTCTCAGGAAATGCAATCTAGTTGTGTGAATGCCACATAGGCATTCACACTATAGTGATTGTGTTTATATTTATTATTATTATTTCGAGCAGTTACTATCTTCACTCCGTACGTTTTTTGGCACGCTACTCCTCCTACAGTTTTTGTGCTATTTCAACAATTCATATATCAAAATGTTCAGCTCATTTAGGACACGCATGCTATGACTTTTGGTATTGATGCAACTTCAGCTTTTTGAAATATTCAGCTTTTTCGGCCACTTTTTTCCCATTGAAAATGAATGGAGCTCATTTTACATCCTTGATATCTTTGGAACTCATTACAATATTTCACTACTTTTTTCACATTTTGGACCAGCTCGGCTTCCTTCAGCTACCTTGTACATTTAAAAAAAATATTTCAGCTACTTTCAGCTGATTTCAGCTGTTTCTTGAACTGTGTTGCACTCTTTTCAGCCTAATGCAGCTTACTTCAACATTTTTGTACATCTACTGACTTATTTCTGCTAATTTCAGATCATTATGCTCCTTTCAGCAAATTTTTCAAAGGTTAACATATTTTTGCTACTTTAGCTACTATTTAGCTGTTTTATGCATATTTCAGCTTTTTCAGCTATTTCAACAATTTTTTAAAATCAATCCAACTTTTTTCAGCCTAATTCAGCAAAACCATGCTCTACCAACTTCCTTCTGGTAATTTCAGATTATTTCTGCTT
>JBBPBX010062145.1:8428-20914 GCA_038048925.1 Garcialebias charrua | reverse complement strand
TATTCCTAAATAATATTGCAGTTTTATCAGGTTATTTTTGATGTTTTTTTTATGTGTGTCGCAGCTGTACCTGTAGTAGAAGTTTATAGCCATAAAATAGTTATTGAGGCTTGGATTGATTAAGACAGAGCACTACTGAAGGCCTAGGTGTGAAATGCACGGCCCGCCACTGGTAACCACACACATGTGTCTGTCACTAAGAGGCAGGCAGAAGCAGACCAAAAAGTGAGCCTCAAGCTGCTGCTGCGTGAAAAGCGTCATATGTGAAAGATTGTTGAACTACAAGCAGCAGAAAGTTTCCAGTGAGTGAACTTCATCTGACCTCTATGCTGGTGAAGATTCTCAGTCGTCCAGGACATGATGAATTGAACGCCTTTTTTTGATTTCATCTGACCTCTAATCAGGACTGGCTTTTCTTATGGATTTTCAAATTCCCATGTATATCCCTTTTTTGGGTCTACATTGTGCAACACACCACTACTAAAAGTTAAAGTACACTATTCCTAAACTAGACACACATTTTGATGTATGATTTTTATGTTTTACTTGAATGCTGCACATTAATATAATAATATACAAATAAAAACCTTGGAGTGGGGGACCAACATGGCTGCGGACATGTGAGCTGCGTTTTGGCTGAGCTCCCTTCGGCTCAGCTGAAAAACTGCTTTCAATTGTAGTAATATAGACCCTCATCTCAGAAACACTTCTCTGATCGCTCTCAGTAATGAACTACAGTAATACTTTTATTACATTTATTTGAATCAAAACACATATTATTTCAGAAGAGACTTCCTTTTAAAGCTGCACTATGTAACTTTGTAGTGCAGTCTTTAACTTTTCTAACAATATATTTTTAACATATTTCTTCACTCTGTCACTATCTACTGACAGACTGATGTTAGACAAAGTAATCTCTGAAAAAAACTACAGTCCCCTTGCTTCTCTATCAGCATTTATAAAAACACTAAAAACACAGAGTGACCCGGACACTGACAGCCAATAAAAACAGAGTTTGAATTTGAATTTCAGCAGAGGACCAGAATGCTTTGCCTGTTGAAAATGTTTCTAAGTTCTGCACTCTACAGAAAGTTACACATAGCACCTTTAATGTGAGTTAATTCAGATTTAATTCTGAGAATAACTTGTCGTTGTTTGATCATGTTTTATGCTGTTACCAATGATGGTCACTTTTTCATATGATGAACCAAAAACTATGGCAAAGTTGAAATATATGTCAGAATGACTTGTTCAGAGTTGTTAATCAAATCAGTAATCTGTATGACTGGCGACAGATTTCTGTCATTTGTCTAAACATTGTCACTGAATAATCTTCACTTCTTTAACTTTGGATAACTCTTCTGACCTGAACTAAATCCCTCCCGTTCTCTGGCAAACAGCCTATGAGCAGATGGGTTTACTGGGTCAACCCTCCTCTTTGTAAGGCCCCACTTCCTGTCTGAGCCTTAGAGTTTGCTGAGGACCTCAAGCCTTGAGGTTCCTCAAAGAGCTCATTGTATCCTCTCTGCCTTCAAGCTGGATTTTGTCTCTAAGACTGGTGTTGCTGCATAACTAAATCAAAAAAACATGTAATATGGCTTCTAAACAAACAAAAAAAGTCCAAAACCTCGGTCTCTTCTCCCCCGTGGCCAATTAAGAGAGAAAAGCTCTGCAGAGAGTGGTGAAGGCTGCACAGAAGTCTGTGGGAGTCAGTCTCCCCACCATCACAGACATTTACACCTCCAGATGCAGAAAAAGAGCCACCTGCATCATGAAAGACCTCACTCACCCAGCACACTCACTCTTTGCACCACTCCCCTCGGGACGGAGGTTGAGGAGCATCAAATGTAGAACCACTAGACTGAGGAACAGCTTCTACCCTGAGGCTGTCAGACTCATGAATAAATAAATAATAAGAATAAACACTGCAAAATGTCACATCATACTGATACTGATCTGTTTCTTGTTGCTGCGTTCATCTGTGACCATCTGTTTCTTGTTGCTGCGTTCATCTGTGACCATCTGCTCATGTTCGTGCTGCTGTTTATAATGATGTTTTTCTACTACATTAGGGCTTAGTGTATTACTAGCTGATGTGATGTCTCTCTTAGTTAATCCTAGATGTTATTATTGTATTTCTCTTGCATTTGTTGTTGGATGTAACTGGGACCCTGTGTACATAATCTCGTTTTCAACACATGTACTACATGCGGTGCAAATGACAATAAATTCTCTCTGACTCTGACTCTGACTCTGATTATCACCACAGCCACCTCGAGCCGCTGTGATGGAGGAGCAGGTGGACCTGAAGTGCATCAGCCCCACCTTCGCCGAGCTCTGGAGGGACAGACAAGTCAACTCAAACATTCTGGCCTCAATCAAATCCAAAATCATACCATACCATACCAATTTATTTATAGAGCACTTAAAACAGCAACGAGGTCAACCAAAGTGCTGTACAATAGAAACAAACAAGCACAGGGGACAGGAAAACATAAAATAAAAATACAGATACAAATAGCAACAGAAACTAACTAAAATGGCGAACAATGTACAGAGAGGATCAAAACAAATCACACTGTGTTAAAGGCAAGAGAATAGAAGTGGGTTTTCAAGTGAGACTTAAATACTGTGAGAGTGTGAGCCTGCCTGACACTCAGTGGCAACTCATTCCACAGTCTTGGACCTGCAACTGAGAAAGCCCTGTCACCTCTGAGCTTACAGCGAGTATCTGGGATTAATAATAATAATTTATTTATAAAGCCCTTTAAAACAACCACAGCTGCAACAAAGTGCTGTATTCATAAAATCAAGAACATTTAAACACATAAAAATAAAACAGTTGTTAAAACATTAAGATCAATAAAAACAATAAAAACAGTGCAGAACAAATTCAGTCTGTGCTAAAAGCCAGTGAGTAAAAATGTGTTTTTAAAAGAGTTTTAAAACTGGACAGTGAAGGAGCTTGTCTGACGGGAAGAGGGAGATCGTTCCACAGTTTTGGAGCAGCAACAGAAAAAGCTCTGTCTCCTCTGAGCCTCCGTTTGGACCTCGGCACCTCCAGAAGCAGCTGATCAGCTGATCTGAGGCACCGAGCAGGAGAGTATGGGTGAAGCAGCTCAGAGAGGTAGGCAAGACCTTTTAAACTTTTAAAAACAAATAAAATAATCTTAAAATGAAGTCTAAAATGAACAGGCAGCCAGTGGAGTGGAGCCAGAGTGGGGGTGATGTGCTCCCTCTTATGAACTCCAGTTAGAATTCTGGACCAACTGGAGACGTCTGAGGGAGGACTGGCTGACTCCAAGGTAAAGAGCGTTACAGTAATCCAGCCCAGAGGTGATGAAGGCATGGATTACTGTTTCCAGCTGCTGTTTTGTAAGGATGGACTTTACCTTAGCAGCTGTCTGAGGTGATAAAAACTGGTCTTGACCACCGCTCCAATCTGGGAATCTAATTTAAAATCACTGTCCATTTTAAAACCCAAGTTAGAAACTGTTTTCTTTACATGTGGTGCCAGAGGGCCCAGATCAACAGGGCAAGGTTCACAAGAGCCACTAGGACCAAACACCATCACTTCTGTTTTCTTTTCATTAAAATTTAAAAAGTTTAAAGACATCCAAGCTTTGATGTCTTCAAGACACAACAGAAGTGGCCTGATTGATGAGGCATCTTTCTTTTTTAGTGGCATATAGATCTGACTATCATCAGTGTAACAGTGAAAAAAGAGCCCATGCTTTCTGAAGATTGATCCCAATGGAGAAAAAAAAAGGGATAAAGGGAGAAAAGCAGGGGACCTAAAATGGAGCCCTGTGGAACCCCAAAACACAGAGGAGCAGTGGAGGATTCAGAACCAGCTATGTTCACAGACATGGATCTGTCTGCCAGATAGGACCTAAACCAGTTCAGTGCAGTACCACAGATACCCACTTGGTGCTGCAAACGTGATATTAAAATGTTATGGTCCACCGTATCAAAGGCAACGGTTAGGTCGAGCAGGACCAGAACCACATGTTCACCAGAATCATTGGCCATAAGAATGTCATTAAAAACTCTGACTAGAGCTCATTGAATTGAGCTGATTGAAAGAAGCATCTGGTCTGCTGACCTCAGAGAGCGCGGTGGGACATATGGCTGCAGAAGGTCAGTGAGATAGGGTGGAGCAGAACTGTTCAGAGATTTAAAAACATACATGAGTATTTTAAACTGGTTCTGAAGGTGAATGGGTAGCCAGTGCAGGGAGGCTAAAACTGGTGTGATGTGCGCTCTATGACCTGTACCAGTTAAGAATCGGGCTGCAGCATTCTGGACCAGCTGTAGACGTGCAATAGAGGACTGACTGATTCCGAACAGAAGTGAATTGCAGTAATCGGTCCTTGATGTTATGAAAGCATGGATTACTGTCTCCAGGTTCTTTTTGGATAGTATGGGCTTCAGCTTAGACAGCCGCCTCAGCTGAAAAAAGCAGGATTTAAAAATCATGTTTACGTGGCTGTTAAGTTTCAGGGAAGAGTCCATTGTCACCCCCAGATTAGTGACCCTTTGTTTCTCTAGCGGGGCTAGAGAGAGAAGGTCAATGTCGTGGTTCGTGAATGAGCCATTGGGATGGAACAACATGACTTCAGACTTCTTCTCATTGAAACTTAAGAAGTTTGAGGCCATCCAATCATGGATGTCAGCCAGGCAGTCAAGAAGAGTTTGAATAGAGTGTGAGCCTCTGTGCCTCAGGGGGAAGTAAATTTGACAATCATCGGCGTACAAATGAAAGGCTATGTTGTGCTTGCGGAAAATAGCACCTAGTGGCAGCAGGTATAATGAATAGAGAAAGGGACTGAGGATGGACCCCTGCGGTACCCCCCTACTGAAGCGCTGTAGATGCTGAACTGAAATTGTTGATATTGACACAAAAGGTTCTGTCCGAGAGGTAGGACTCAAACCATTTGAGGGCAGACCCTGTGATGCCTACCCACTGCTCCAGCCTAGAAATGAGGATGTTGTGGTCGGTGGTGTCAAAAGTGGATGCACGGTCCAATAAGACAAGCAGCACAAAATCACCTGCATCTGCAGCTGTGAAATTGTCATTAAAGACCTTCAGTAGAGCAGTTTCAGTGCTATGGAGTGATTTGAAACCGGATTGGTAGTCCCCGACTTACGAGCGAGTTCCGTTACAACGAGGCGCTCGTAACACGGAAATCTCGTAATTTGGAACGGCCGCCACGTGTCTCGTAAGTCCGGAATTTCGCTCGTAAGTTGGAACGGTTTTGCTAGCGCGACTACAAACACTCGTTTTTCATCGAAAAACTGCTTATGAGTGCATAAAAATGATCGGAAACGTGTGTCCACATGTTTAGCTAACGAACTGTGGTGAAAAAACACAGAAAAACTCAGTATTTTTTGCGTTTTTTCCAAAAATTTGCCAGCTCGTAAGTCTGGATCCTCGTAAGTTAGAGCGCTCGTAAGTCGGGGACTACCTGTATATATATATATATATATATATATATATATATATATATATATATATATATTATATATATATATGTATATATATATATATATATATATATATATATATATATATATATGTAACAGTTGTGGACCCGTCCTGTCATAATCACACTCTCAGAGGCCAGTGGGTTGGATGAAGTGGAACTTTACTGCAAAATGAGTGGTTCACAGCACAAACAACATGTAGTTAGCTCCTCCACTGGTGTGGCCATCACAGCAGAGAGCTGACCAACTGTGTGTAAAACTTTTCTTACAACAATTTCAGACAATACTGTACTCTTTTTAACATATGATCGTATAGTGGTTTTAAAATTAACATGGATTTAATGTAATCTGGTTTTAACCCTATTTTAGCTTAACATCCTTTTTCTCCTTTTTATTAGTTTTTATAAATGAAATAAGAAAATAGAAAAATAAATACAGACAGCGGTCAAAATGAAATATTAAATTATTCTACAGCACCCTCTGGTGGTTCACAAAAAAATAGCAGTTGGGTGATTCTTTTTTTGCGGCAACATTTTGGCTTCAGGACTTTTGAAAATAAAAAGAGTAATATTTTAAGTTTTAAATATTTGTTACATCACTGACATGTTTAGCAATAAGAAATTAATAATGGTCAAGCTCAGGGCTGGATAAAATAATAATTACAGGTAAAGTAATAATTACATGTATATGTGATTACGTTTTACCTGAATTTCCACCCTGTTAGGTCCTTGTTACACCTTGTTTGGTTCATAAACCTAACAGGGTGGAACATAACAGGGTGGAATTTTTTTAGCTAATCTAGCTGTAGCTCTTTATGTGGTCAACATTTAGCTAGCTAACCTTCAACAGAATAGCAAACCTTTAATGACTAAATCTAATATGTTGTTTTTTAAATTCTACCAAATAAACATTTCCCACAATTTATCTTAACAGGGTGGAACTTTAAGGTTGACTCATACAGGTTTAATATATTTAAGATTAAAAAAAGTAAGGAGAGAGTGACAGATGAAGCTTAACTTGTTTTCCATGGTTGAATTCCCTCCAAAACCAATTGATGTCTTCTTCTTGTAAATGGCTTTTATGGAATTGTAGTCTTTTGAGGGCAAAAAGGAAACATTCTAACAGGGTGGAAAGTTACTACTGGGACATGTATAATATCAAGAAAATATCAAATAAAAAAAATAGTTTCAACAGATTCAGTTTCATAATAAAATAAGGTTTAGTCCAGTCAATCAAATTATTGAAGAAATTTCTTTTTTAATTTAATTTTATTGTTTAAACTTATTGAGGAAATATTTTACACTGCACTGCGGACACAATAAAATTGACCATCTATGTCACCAAAAAGGTGTGTAAAGTACAAAATAATATTTTAAATGCATTTCATTTATATTTGAATGATGGCAAACATCTAAGTGTATAATTAAAATACTTTGTTGTAAATATTTGGCACATTTTAGAAAAAAATCAGGGTAAGAGAAACATGCGGACATGAATGTTGCCCCAAAAAAAAGAATCACCCAGTTAACGTTGTGTCGTCATGGCAACAACCAACCGTTACTGTACAAGATATAACCGTTAACATAACGGACTTAACTCTGAACATTTTATATAACAAATTACCTGCAAAATGAGTGGTTCACAGCACAAACAACATGTAGTTAGCTCCTCCACTGGTGTGGCCATCTAGAGAAAGTAGCATTTATGAATTTATTCTCTTATGAGCAACTCATACAAAACCAAACTTGTATCAACGGTTTTCTATCAACGGTTATGTAGCAACACAATGTTGATGCATAACTGTGTATATTACAATAAACTGTATATTATGATAAATTTCACATTAGCTTTGTAGCATACTTAATGATACTTTTGTAAAATAACCGAACTGTATGACTTACCACAGCAGAGAGCTGACCAACTGTGGGGAACTTCCGGTTTTACGTCATATTTATAGCCAACCAGAGAGCTGACCAACTGTGGGGAACTTCCGGTTTTACGTCATATTTATAGCCAACCAGTAGAACCACCAGAATAAACCACACACTGCAGGACAACTATAATACATATTTTAGCAAGAATTTCACTACAAAATAATCAAAGTGTTTATACCTGTTACATATATACATACATATATATATATACATATATACATACATACGTATATATACATACATACATATATACATACATACATACATATATATACATACATACATATATACATACATATATACAGTATACATACATACATATATACATACATACATATTTATATATNATATATATATTGTAGTAACATTTCATCTTTCACTGGAAAGACTTCTTCAGTCTGAGGAGCTGTATTCAGCTCAGTCTTATAAATAGCAACTTCTCATAGTGGATCAACCAGTTTGCTGCTGACAGCCAAAACCAGCTGCTCACATGAGGACCATCAGCCTAACGATGGATCATTAGCACCTACAGCAAGCAACCATCAGGGTGCTAAAATTTTGAAAAAATTTGATGATATTTCCTGCATTCTGTTGTATTTTAACGGGTTGTTAAACATCTAGTTTTACCTACACAGGTAAACACTTGATTCAATAACTATTTTAGAGTTAATGGCACAAAGTAGCCTGACCAACAGCACTCCTTGTTTAAATAGAGCATGCTCCACATCTCTCACGCATCCTAGCCACAGTCTATGAAACATAGTGTAGCCTAAGTTAACTTTTAGAAAAAAAGTAATCCCTAGCCAGTTTGAAACAATAGATAAGATAAAAATCTACTCAATCTTTCATCTGGAATATTGTACAGTCAGTAAAACTGACCAGTATACATACTCTAAAAAAGAATAACAACAAATATTTCTGAGTAAAAGCTTTGTCCCAGTTGTCACATAGCAACATTTATTAACAAACAGCTGTAACTCTACAAAATAAATGTCTAAAAAATAAACTATTTACATACATTTTTTAGACATTTTATTTACACATATTAAATAATAATCCTCTTCGTCTGAGGGCAGCTGTGGCTGAGAGGCTAGAGCAGTCTCCTCCAATGGGAGAGTTGAGGGTTTGATTCTAACAGCAGTCACATGCTGAAGTGTTCCTAGGCAGTGGGCAACACTGAACCCCTCAGCCTCTGATGTGTGTCCCATCAGTGTCTGAATGTGATAAAGTACTAATTAATCCTTGTACAGATCTAGTAGAGTGCTGTATGAATGGGTAAATGAGGACACAGATTGTGTTGTAAAGAGCTTTGAGTGTCTTAATAAGATAGAAAAGTGCCTTCACGTTGGTCAGTGTGTTTGTGAACTGCAGTAATGTGAGCCTCCACTCAGAACCGTGAACTGTGTTTTTACAGCCTGCTGCTTCCTTAAACAACAAACCACTGGTCCGAGCTTATTTAGCCGAGCTGAGCTTTATGAGAGGGGCAGAGAGAGGTGGAGACATTAGTAAATCAGCAGTTTATCATATCACTAAAGAAATGGTCAGTCTCAGCTGTGGAACAAGACGGCTAAAGCGTTAGCCATCTTGTTAGCCGCTAAGGACAGTGTCTTTAGCTATATGTAACAGAAGTTCTATTTTGTGTAAGCTTCGCCCTTTAAAAGCTGTCGCTTATTGGGTTACCCGTGCGTAGCACACCAAAAAACTGAAAACTTGTAGTCCACGTACACCTGCTGTGGGCCCCACCCGGTCCTACTATAAAACCGTATCTGGACCGGTGGTCGGCTCCCGTTTTTCTTCAGCCCACTGTTATGCAGCCTGGGGGTTGAATATATTTTAACCCAATTGATGTATTGTTTATGTTGGCTGCAGTATGCTGAATGCACCTTTTTTTGACTCAGCCTGTTTTAATCAGGCTTAATTAGCCAGCACTGTTGGAAACCTGTACGTCCTGCCTATAAAACCCTTAGGCTGAGCTCTACAGAGTGTGAAGGTTGGTAGAAGCCAGCAGAGGTTTGCTGGAACCAGCTAAGGAAAAACTGAAGGTAACTAAGTTTGCTGAAAGCAGCTGCAGTGCTGTGTAGTGTGTGCACAAGGGGTTCTTCGCCCCTCCCTGGTTGTTTGGTTTGCTCCTGTTGGAGTTATGGATGAGTAGGTGCGTGCTCATGAGGATTCTAGTTTTTATTAGAGTAGTGTATGTGTTGGAGCACTTTTGAATGCTTGTGGAAGCTCTAGTCCAACCTAGAGTTGAGGATCTGAGCCGTTGTGGTTAGTGTGAGTGTATTGGGACACTGAGAGCAGCATTCGTACGGTTGTCCATGAAGGGACAGTTGTTGTGAGCTGACACTTTTTCTTCATTTTTTTTAGCTTTTGACGACCAGGTGAGTTTTAGTAGTCCTGTTATTGCTTGTTGTTTTTTTAGAGGGACTTTTGGTCAGGCAGATCATCATTTAGGAGGTTTTAACGGCCCTGTATAGGGTTGGATCTACCTGAACAGCGTTATTTTCTTTTTAGCCCGACTCACTTGGTCCACCTTTCTGTTGATACTTTTATTTTTGGGGACGTGGGGTGCCAGAAGAAGGTGAAGGTGGTTCCAGTCCAGAGGGAGCTGCAGGTGAAAACCTTGCCTGCTACCAGAAGACGCCCATTTTTAGTTAAAATAAAAATTTGTTTTAAACCTTTTCTGTGTCCCATTTCTCCTAAATATCAAAGTCAAAGTCAAAGTCAACTTTATTGTCAGATCTGCAATATGTACTGTACAGGACATACACAGGACCGAAATTGCGTTTCTCTCAGTCCCTCGGTACAACAGTAAACATCTAAACATTGAAACACTGAAACATATAATAATAGACATAAGCATAAAATAGTAAAACTAACACTGTCCTGAGTTTTTGCATAGTGGTATAAGAGTATGAAAATTTACACCAACTCTAAAACTAAAATATTAAACATTTAATGAACATAATACNAAACATATAATAATAGACATAAGCATAAAATAGTAAAACTAACACTGTCCTGAGTTTTTGCATAGTGGTATAAGAGTTTGAAAATTTACACCAACTCTAAAACTAAAACTAAAACATTAAACCTTATTTGTAACAGAAGACGTTTCGCTTCTCATCCGAAAAGCTTTATCAATTCAATGAACCAGACTGTGTGTGTGTGTGTGTCCATCCTTAGCTTGCAATTTACATATGATGGTGCGTGACTCCTGTTATAAATCCACACGCACACACAGTCTGGTTCATTGAATTGATAAAGCTTTTCGGATGAGAAGCGAAACGTCTTCTGTTACAAATAAAGTCCAGTTGATCTTGAATTGAACGCCTTTTTGATTTATCATGTCCTGGACGACTGAGAATCTTCACCAGCATAAAACTAAAACATTAAACATTTAATGAACATAATACTGTCCTGAGTTTTTGCATACTAGTATAAAAAAGAGTATAAAAAGTATAACTAAAATAAACTAAAGGTTTCTAGCATTGACATTTGCAAAGTGGCAAAGCAGCGTATGAGTTAATGTACACAGTATATGTATGAGGTAGTAGTTGATGTTGTTATAGAGGCAAAAAGTGGCATATGCAGTAAGGCACATTGGGCATCCCTAAATAAGACCGTTCAGAGCACACTGTATATGTATCAGCAGTGGTGTAGATATTAGAGTAGTGTAAATGTAAACAGTAGTAATTAAATGTAAGCAGTAGTAATAAAAGTAAACAGTATTAATAAATGTAAACAGAGAATGTAAACAGTATTATGACTATAGGCAGTGATGTAATACAAACATTAGTGCAAGTATGAGAAGTAGTGCAAACTGTATGAGCACATGACCGAGAGTTTAGTGAATAACCCGTTTGATGACACAGAGTCCAGTGTTAAAATCTTTGTGTTGTGTGGTAATGTGTGAGAAAGTTTTAGTGTTAAGGCAGTTCAAATGGGAGGGGGGCAGAGCAGGCAGAGTGTTTAGCATCCTGACTGCCTGATGAACAGAGCTGTCTCTCAGTCTGCTGGTTCGAGCCTGGAGACTCCTCAGTCTCCTCCCTGATGGCAGCAGTCTGAAGCAGCTGTGTAGTGGGTGTGTGGGATCACCTGCCATGCAGTGGGCTTTCCGAGTGAGGCGTTTGCTGTGTAAGTCCTGCAGTGAGGGCAAGGAGGTGCCCACGATCTTCTCAGCTGCTCTCACAATGCGCTGGAGGCTCTTGCGGCAGGATGCAGTACATGCACCAAACCACACAGTGATGCAGCTGGTCAGGACACTTTCTATGGCACCTCTGTAGAAGGTGCTCATGATGGGGGTTGAAGCTCCAGCCCTTTTCAGCTTGCGGAGAAAGTAGAGACGCTGGTGAGCCTTCTTTGCCAGTGCTGCAGTGTTCCTGCTCCAGGACAGGTCCTTTGAGACGTGCACTCCCAGGAATAAATAATAAATATGTTGTGTCTCTGCGGAACGTAACACCAACACTAAGAACATGACTACTTCAACCTCAACTATGACTTCAAAGAAGACCATCAAACTTTGCCACACATAAGAGATGGGTTACATCCTGTCGACGGACCAGCATGCCATCTGTGAAGGTTGTCTGGGACCGGCCCACGCTCGACAAGCCTTGGACCCGCGTTTCTCCTGCCAAGCCTGCACTTTTTTATCGGCTGAGGAGAAACAGCGCCGGCTCGAGCTCTTTCCCTCCGAGGAGGCAGAGTCTCAGCCGAGGGGGGACGCTTCGCTCGACAATATTTTAGAAGAGCTGTTCGCGAACACATCCCCCTCAGACACGGAGACAGCTATCAGCCATGCACGACCCCCCTTTTGGGAGGCTCAGAGCCGGCATCACTTTTTTACGATGGAACTGAAACAGCTAGCAGACGTGAAACGACCTTTCCTTTTGGAGGTGTGGAGCCAACACTCTTTCCCAACTATGGAGCTGAAACAACTAGCGGCCGGGTTTCAGCCTGCCTGTCAAGAGGTCTGGACCCGATACCGCTTCCACGCTATGAAGCGGAATCAATGAGTAGCAGAGTGTCATCTCCAGGAGTCCTGGAGCCGACGCTGCCTTCAATGGCC
>JBBPBX010062144.1:0-11037 GCA_038048925.1 Garcialebias charrua | reverse complement strand
AAAAAAAAAGAATCACATTTGAAAAAAACATAAAAATTACCAAAATCACAACATTAAAAAAACAAAAAAACAATTACATTTGGAAAAATAAATAAAACTAAACATAATTACATTAAGCCAAAGCAGAAGTGGCCGTAATCACATTAGAAAAAACAGAATTACATGTGAAAAAACGGAATCACATTAGAAAAAAATTGAATAACCTTAAGCCAAAGCGGAAGTAACCCGAATAAATTTGAAAAAAACGGAATTACATTTGAAAAAAAAAGAAAACGGAATTACAGTATATAAAAAATAATAATAATAATAATTTTATTAAGCCAAAATGGAAGTGGCCAAAGTGGAAGTGGCTGGAATCACATAAAACAGAATTCATTAGAAAAAACAAAATTGCATTAAAAAAATGGAGTTACATCAAGCCAAAGTGGAAGTGGCCAAAGCGGAAGTGGCCCAAATCCCATTAGAAAAAAACAGAATTACATTTGAAAAAAACTGAATCACATTTGAAAATAAATAACGGAATTATAATTCCATTAGAAAAAACGAAATTGCATTAAGAAAAAACGAAATTAAATCAAACCAAAGTGGAAGTGGCCAAAGCGGAAGTGGCCCAAATCCCATTAGAAAAAAACAGAATTACATTTGAAAAAAACTGAATCGCATTTGAAAAAATAAAAATAACAGAATTATAATTCCATTAGAAAAAACGAAATCACATTAAGAAAAAACGGAATTACATCAAGCCAAAATGGAAGTGGCCAAAGCGGAAGTGGCCTGAATCACATTAGAAAAAATGGAATTACATTACAAAAAACGGGTTCACATTTGAAGTTAATAAACAACAACAATAATAATAATAAATAATAATAGTAATAAAGTTAAAGTGCTTCAGTTTTTATGGAGGCAATTGGTTTTAACTCTAGATTGTGAAGAGTGATCAGATAAATTGAAAGAACATTGCTGGTTGTAACATTCATTCATTCATTCATTCAACCTTTATTTATACAGGCTAGCCTCGTTGAGTCACGGGGACTCATTTACAAGAGGGACCTGTCTCACTCACACCAAACAACCATCCACTCTCACACTCACACCTAGGGTCAATTTAGAGTCACCAATCAGCCTAACAAGCATGTTTTTTGGTCTGTGGGAGGAAACCGGAGTACCCGGAGGAAACCCACGCATGCACGGGGAGAACATGCAAACTCCACCCAGAAAGGCCCCGGACCGGGATTTGAACCGGCAACCTTCTCGCTGAGAGGCAGCAGCTCTACCAGTTGTGCCACCGTGCTGCCCAAACATAACACCCCAATCAACCATTTATAGAATCAAGAACCTTGAGAAGAGTGGTTCAGTTACAATGAGGAAGACTCCAGGCCACCCAATAAAATCAGTGTCGGGTCCGTCTCCTAAAAAGGATGCAGCTACAAGATCGGGTCACCAACAGTGCAGAGCTTGCTCAGGAATGGTAGAGGGCTGGTGTGAGAGCATCTGAACGGGAGACGAGGACTTTTGCATGATGACTTAGTGTCAAGAAGGGCAGCAAAGAAGTCTCCAAGAAAAACATCAAGAACATTGACAGATGTTCTGCAGAAAGTATAGGGATTGGACTGCAGAGGACTGGGGTGACGTTATTTTCTCTGACGAAGCTCCCTTCAGAATGTTGGAAACATCTGGAGAAATGATTGTCTGGAGAAGAAATGGTGAGCGGTGCCATGAGTCCTGGATTATGCCAACTATGAAGCATCCTGAAACCATGTGTGGGGTTAATTTTCATCCAGTGGAGTGGGTTTGCTCAAAATTTGGCCTAAAACACTGCCATGAATAAGGACTGATGTCAAAACATCCTCCAAGAGAGACTTTCCCCAACGATCCAGGAGCAGTTTGTGGATGAACAATGTTTTTTTTCCATGAATGGACAAACAAAAACGCAGAAGCTCTGATCAACTCCAAGCACTGATTCAACAAGAATGGATTTACATTCACTCAAGATTTTGCCCAGTAGCTGATATCCAGCAATGTCGAATTAAATTGCAGAAGTCTTAAAGAAGAAGGGTCAACACTGTAAACATAGTCTTTGCATGTATTTGTCAATTTAAATAAAAATGCATGGAATGCTTATAATTGTACTTCATTAAACCAAATATCTGACAAAAGGTTAAAAAAAATAACCCCATGCTGCAAACTGTGAAAACTAAAACTTGTGCCATTCTCCAAACTTTTGGCCGTAACTGTATACAGGTAGTCCCCGATTTACGAGCGAGATCCGTCACAACGAGGCGCTCGTAAACCGGAAATCTCGTAATTTGGAACGGCCGCCATTTCTCTCGTAAATCCGGAATTTCGCTCGTAAATTGGAACGGTTTTCGCTAGCGCGACTACAAACACTCTATTTTCATCCAAAAACTGCTTATGAGTGCATAAAAATGATCGGAAACGTGTGTTCATATGCTTATCTAACTAACTGTGGTGAAAAAACACATGAAAACTCAGTATTTTTTTCGTTTTTTCCAAAAATTCGCAGCTCGTAAGTCTGGGACCTCGCAGATCAGAGCGCTCGTAAATCGGGGACTACCTGTAATGTGTGAATGTCCTGTTCCTAAGACACTGCTTCAACTAAAAGATCAATGTTCTGCATTTGTGGTGGTTTGGTACTTTTCTGCACAGTAAAATAAAAATTAAAAATATGTATAAACACTTGATTAGACAAGATCTGGCTTTAAATGGCATGCAGTTTTAAAATATTTACAACAGAACAAAGACAATATTGCATTACAAGCAATAATTAAACCAGTAAGCTGTGGTAAATTAATTAGTTTCTCTGAGAATGTGGATATTGTTTTGAGTGTTTGCAAGGTGGAGCAGGTGCAGTCTTATATACTGAGGGGCAGGACAATCTCTAAACCACATATTCAAAGTCAAAGTCAAAGTCAAAGTCAACTTTATTGTCAGATCTGCAATATGTACTGTACAGGACATACACAGGACCGAAATTGCGTTTCTCTCAGTCCCTCGGTGCAACAGTAAACATCTAAACATTGAAACACTGAAACATATAATAATAGACATAAGCATAAAATAGTAAAACTAACACTGTCCTGAGTTTTTGCATAGTGGTATAAGAGTATGAAAATTTACACCAACTCTAAAACTAAAACATTAAACATTTAATGAACATAATACTGTCCTGAGTTTTTGCATACTAGTATAAAAAAAGAGTATAAAAAGTATAACTAAAATAAACTAAAGGTTTCTAGCATTGACATTTGCAAAGTGGCAAAGCAGCGTATGAGTTAATGTACACAGTATATGTATGAGGTAGTAGTTGATGTTGTTATAGAGGCAAAAAGTGGCATATGCAGTAAGGCACATTGGGCATCCCTAAATAAGACCGTTCAGAGCACACTGTATATGTATCAGCAGTGGTGTAGATATTAGAGTAGTGTAAATGTAAACAGTAGTAATTAAATGTAAGCAGTAGTAATAAAAGTAAACAGTATTAATAAATGTAAACAGAGAATGTAAACAGTATTATGATTATAGGCAGTGATGTAATACAAACATTAGTGCAAGTATGAGAAGTAGTGCAAACTGTATGAGCACATGACCGAGAGTTTAGTGAATAACCCGTTTGATGACACAGAGTCCAGTGTTAAAATCTTTGTGTTGTGTGGTAATGTGTGAGAAAGTTTTAGTGTTAAGGCAGTTCAAATGGGAGGGGGGGCAGAGCAGGCAGAGTGTTTAGCATCCTGACTGCCTGATGAACAGAGCTGTCTCTCAGTCTGCTGGTTCGAGCCTGGAGACTCCTCAGTCTCCTCCCTGATGGCAGCAGTCTGATGATGTTTTTGCTGTTATCACCTGTATGCATCTTCATATATGAGCTTATTTTTATTATTATCCACACACACACTCCATTCTATTCATCCTTCACTGCTCAGAGGGATACATGAAAGTGGGAAGAGGACTGGGAGAGAGAATCAAAGGAGGCTGCAGAACTGTGGGGACCAAGATAAAGCATGAAATCTGAGCCATGGAGTTCGGTCATGGTGTTTTTTAATTTTATCATGGACGTCAGAGCTTCCTCAGGAAAAAGGAACAGCAGGAACGCAAAGAAAGGCAAAGAGGTGGAGAGTTTTTCATGCTCTGAAAGGCAGGCTCTAGTTTGGATAATCAGACTAGATTGAAGTTTGATGCTTGACTGGTGAATTATCATGGGATAATAATTTTGTCTCGTTTGTTTAACTGGGTTCTCTTTTTCTACTTTTAGGACTTGTGTGAAAATCTGATCTTGTTTCAGGTCAAATTTATTCAGAAATATTAAAAAAAATATAAAGACTTTACCAACTTTCAAGCACCACTGTATTATGATTTAATGAACTCTTCCGTATAACACCAAAGTTCATGCTCAATAATCCAGGTATAAAATCCTACTATGTTCAGTCAGGTCATCTGGACGTTTTTTTTTTTTTTCTGATACGTTTCATTCTTCATCCAAAGGACAGTTTTTACCTGGATTAGTGAGCATGAACTTTGGTGTTTTGAACCACTTTGACATGACTGTATCAGAGGAGTTGACGAGGGAGAGGGCGGGCCCCGGAGGCTTTCATCACCAACGTTAACCGTTTTTTCCATTATGGAGTATGCTGTTTGTGGGAATCGGTTTTGTTTGGTGGCTTCTCAGATTGAGGAAGTCCTTTGGATGAAGGACGAAACATCTCGGCAAACAAAGAAACCGTCCATATGACCTGACTGAACATTGTTGGGTCTTCCCTATAACCTAAAATGCCTTGGTGGATTTATTATTAGCATTTTAGTAGTTAAATGTGTCTTTAATTTACTGGATACATTTTTTAATTCATTTTAATTCATTTTAATTTATTCATTTTACATTAAAACCCAAAAAATAAAGAAAAAAAACATATCGTAAATTTGTGAAAGAATACATAAAATGAAAGGTGGCAGAAAGAAGAGGAAATCTTTATCTGCCCCTTTTTTCAAAAACAAAACAAGTTCAAACAATCAATTTAAAAAATAATCTTCTATAAATAAAAGAGCAAAAGAGTAACTTTTCACAATCAACAAATATCTAGAGCATTAAACACCTAACTAAAAGTTTTAGTATTTTGTTAACAATTTAGTTTTGATTATTTTTTAAATGTACTCACGGAGTTTACATCTTTAACATAATTTCCCAAAACATTCCACAATTCCACTCCCTGTATTGAAATAAACCGTCCCTTCAAACTAGTCCTGTATCTAGGCTTTGCAAACATTTCAGTTCCCTTTAGACTGTAGCATCTTTCTCTCTTAACAAAATACATTTGAACATTTGAGGGTAGTATATTCTTATGAGCCCTATGTATAGGGCTCATATGAATAACTAACAAAATATTATAGTCCACCAAATCATAAAACTTCAGTACTTTAAGTTGTTTAAATAATATATTGGATGAATGACAATAAGGTTTTCTAGAAATAATTCTCACCGCTCTTTTCTGTAAAATAAATAAATTAGTCTGTCTTTTGTTTTTCTTTTTCACCATACGAGTATTACCGTATTTTCTGCCTCATAAGTCACACTTTTTTGCATAATTTACATGCCCCGCGACTTATAGGCCGAAACAATATATTTATGGATTATTTCCCATATTTATAAACCGATTTTTGGCTGAGATATGACCGTTTTCATGCATTCAGACTGAATTCTTTTTAAGCAGTACCACTTTCAGCCACTTGATGGCAGCAGAGTAGTGTTAGCAGTATGGCATGTTGTTGTATCATGTAATAGGAAAATGTGGCTATAGTGACAAATTCAAAAAAGTTCAAGACAAAAACAACTGTACTTCATTAATATACTTTACTTTATACTTTGTTTTTGTTTTTCTTGAACTTTTTTGAATTTACCATGTCCTGGATGACTGGCAATCTTCACCAGCTATTAGTGACTTAATCTGCTTGCCATAGACTCCTCACCTTGGTTCTGCTCGCTGCTTGGACCAACCATCAAACCAGCTTTGCCCCAGCAAAATGCAGCTAATTTGACCATTAAAGTGCATTTCTTATGTAAAAGTTCAACTGAGACACGCCTTTGCTTTAATTTTGAGCAAACAAATAATTGTTTTAGGTGCTTTTCTTTTTACATTTCAAATAAACCAGCCGCGTTCCTCCTTCCTGATTTTCTCCCTCTGCTGAATGGCAGAATGGCATTTACAAATTGTTCTTATGGTTCATTTGTAGGTTTAATAATGTGTAAAGTGCATCAAATATTTTACTGAAAAGTGTAACAATAAGTGACAAATTAAATGGTTTTGTTTAAATAAATAAAACACATCATAAACCTCTTTAAATACAAGTTGCCTCCAGGTATAACCGACTTGTTGAATGATTGACATACAAAATCAATAGGCATGTTAGACCAAAAGCCCCAGCAGGTACTGTAGAAAACATTCTAGCTTTGGCTGAATGGCTTTGAATAAAAGATAAATCTAAAATTTTCTCTGGGAACTCCTAAATAAAACAACCAAATGTATTGCAGCTGAGTCTGAAACTGCTCCAGAAATGTTTTATTGTGTAGTAAAGATGTAAGTGTAGTTCTCCATCTTTTTCCTCTGTGTCTCTATTCACCTATATCTTAATCATTTAACCTTATTTTGTCCTTTCTAAAGATTTGTCTGTGTTGAGTGGCGTTATCACGTCTTCCTGTTTGAAATCCTTCTCAAACAGGTCTCTCTTGAAAATGAGTTCTCGTGGCTCAATGAGACTACCTGGATAAATAAAGGGTAAAAGAAAAAACCATCACCACCATCTTTTTTTTAAACCCTTTGCATCCCACTCGATTGATCCTCCAATTGCCTGCCTCCTGTACTTTTGACCTTTTTTGATTCACCTCTACATCTCTGTGTTTTTTATTTTATTTTTATGAATGGCTCACAGCCCTTTATCGCTCCCTGCCTACACATTATTGTTCTCATCATGTCTCATATGCCCTCCTCCTCCTCCTGTTTTTCCTTCACTCTTTCTAAATCCAGTGTTTTTCTGTTGTTCCACAGAACCATGAGAGGGAAACACCACTCCATTGTGCAGCACAGTACGGACACTCTGAGGTGGTTTCAGTGCTTCTTCAGGAGCTCACAGACCCCACTATGAGAAACAACCGGCAAGAGACCCCCCTCGACCTGGCAGCACTTTATGGACGCCTTCAGGTTAGTCAGAATAAAATACAATATGTTCTATTAAAAATAGAAAGGAGCAGAAAACAAACGTGTCTTTCTGCCAACAAATAGATGTTATTCCATAAATTATTATTATAATTGGAAACGTGGCATACATGGTTAGAAATTCTTGCCATTAACATATTTAAATTTATTCCAGACTGCTGCATCTTCTTGGATTTCACTGTTTAAAACCATAAGGTGTTTAAAAAATGTCTTGCATACCATTTTGTTACATTTTGAGGGTAAATTTATGTCAATAAGAGGTGACACTCCAAAATGACAAAAGACAGTAATAAATGGGATACTGATGCATATGTATGATTTTTGGTATACTGTAGTTGTGACACAATTCTAATATTTTATATGCATAAAAAAATTAATTGCAGTTCCAAAAGGTGACTTTTGTTTTATAAAACCAGAAAGCCCATAAAAGATGGTCATTTTTTAAAAATATTGCTGTTAAATGTTTGAACTAATTGTACAATCATTTAAAATACAATAAACAAAATATGTAGGAAATTCTTTCATTTGCAGGTATGTTTCTGATTTTGTCCCTAAAAAGTTAAAAATACATCCGTTTAGATTAAGTTAATAATTTAGGGAAACACTGTTTATTAATATACATTTTTGCCAACTTTTATGTATTTTTTGCCATATGAATGCAACGTTTTGCATAAATTTGCAAGTCCTGCGCCTTATACACTGAAGTGAGTAATATACATTTTTGACACTTAGCTTGCCATAGCAGCCACCTTCATCTCGCTCCAGAGCTCCGCGAGCAAACGTCAAATCAGCTTCATATCGCTGCGCCGCCCAGGTGAAATGCAGCTGATTTTACCGTCAAAGTTAATTTATTAAGGAAAAGTTCAACTGAGACACCTTTACTATAATGTTGAGCAAACAAATAATTGTTTTTAAGTGTTAATATTAAATTATTGTTAAAGTCCTCCTGTGCATGCTCCTGAGGCCACCATTTGGCAGCCAATCGATTTTTGGCACAACACCGGTCCACGTTTCCGGGTTGTCAGCGGCGATGCATAATAGCTGCAACTTATGCAGTGAAGCAACTTATTTATTTTTATTTTTATTTTTTTTTCACTTTATTAGACATATTTGGATGGATGCGATGTGTACGGTGGAAAGTATGGTAGTAAATTCATACCAGTTTCCTTTTTGTCCTGTTTTCATTCATATTTCAAAGCTGCAAGTCGTTCCAAAATTAAAATGTATGCCATTTTTGAGGATTGGCTAAAGGTATTTTGAGGAGCAGGTACAGGTGGAATATCTATAGTTAATCCACAGATATGAGCTCAGGCTGCAGTGCAAAAAAAAGGTGAAAATACAGTTTTTTGCTTTAACTGTGATGAAAAACTATGATGACACCATCTAAAAATCCTTTTTACTAAAAAGCAAAGCATGTTTCTAATCTATATTTAAAACAAAGTTTTCTAACAGGTGTGTCTTCAGAAAAAGAAAAAAAAAATCATTTTTATTGCATTTTTTTTTTACATTGATTATATTTCTCTGCCCGCTGCCATAAAGCTGGGAAATCCCAAAAGTGTTTGTCATCGTTAAGATTGGGGACCCCTGTTTTAAATATAAAGCTGGGATTTCAGATGACATCCGTTCAGACGAATAAAAAACAAGTTTTCAACTGGCCACTCCCAGAAACAAAACTAGCTTTTCACTAGCCAGATGATAAAACACCTCATTTCAACAAACTACATATTGTTTTGAAGACTAAATGGAGAATTTAAAAATACCTTAATATTAGAAGAAGAAAAGTCCCCACTGTGACCAGCACAGGTCTCAAATTTGTAAGAACATAATTTAAATGCAGGGTTTCTTTTCTTTTTCCATAAGAAATTAAAATAAATCTCAGCATTACAAAACAAGCTAAAAGCTTAACTGTCTCAACTCTATTTAAAGCACGTTGCAGGAATTGATGGATATGATCAAATTAAATAAAGCTGAAATAACTCAATGCGTCTTGAAGTTGGAGTTAATAAAACAAGCCGCAAAAAGTTTTCTTGGATTGGCAGAACTGGATCTGGGAGTAAAAATTTGAATGTGTGCATGCATTTATATGTTTTTCTGTGATTAAAAAAAAAAAGTGAATTCACTTGGAGTTGGCTGTTACTAAAAACTGGTTCTGCCCATTGTTGTCATTGCAAGTTGATAAATGGTGAAACAAATAGGACCAACAAAATGTTTGGCTGTTTGGGACACAAGACAAAGCACGTTCACACAGATCTGCTACAAATGTCTCCTGGTGTTCAAGTACAATCAGGTATTTTCTCTGCCAAGGTAGCTGTAATTGCAGTCGAACCATTCAGGTTGAGTGTGAATGAATAATTTATAAAGGCAGTGCTGTAATTCTCCTTCTGCATTCTAATGAATGGAAATCCCTGTGGTGGAAGCTACTGCTGCATTAAGATGTATAGAACAAGTAAAGAGTGAAAAACATTATTTAAGGCAACATAAACAAACAAAGGTGAAACAATCTCCTGTTGAAGTTGACTCACTGAACGTTTAATAGAAGGACTCACAAATAAACGGACTGATTTGTTGCATACAATTAGGAAACAGTTGTTATAGGGTGAATAACTATTTAATTAGTGGTCCCATTAAGCTGTGCAGTTCTAGTCACAATTCAAAAAGATGTCCCGTGTCAGTTGTGCCAAAATGTATAAAACATTTATTCTGAAGACTTTTTACATCCAGAGCCTGAAGAGTGATGGCTGTGTTTCCTTCACTGGTTGTTTTTGTGTCCAGGTGGTATGCATGCTGGTGAGTGCGCACCCTAATCTCATGACTAGCCAAACTCGCCTCCACACTCCGCTTCACCTGGCTGCACGCAACGGGCACCACAGCACCATCCAGACCCTGCTGGAGGCCGGCATGGAGGTCAACTGTGTGGTGAGTTGGATTACCTCCAGGTTTTGGACTCCGTCGGCATTTAAGTGTAAATACAAGGTTACACATGTCGGCTTTAGCGTAGCTGCCTGGTTCGCCGTTTTGAGTTGGATATACCACAATGAAAACTAAATTGAATTGAAGCGAATCTCCACTATGTCAAAATGTCCCATCCTGAGCAAACACAGGTGACAGTGGGAAAAAAAATACAGGAAGAAGCCTCCAGCAGAACCAGGCTCAGAATATTGCCTGTATAGTCTATATGAGCCGTGTCCAAAGTGCAGCCAGTTTAAAGCTGCTATATGTAGTTTCTGGAAAACGCTGGACTTAGAAAAAATTTGAACAGAGACACCTTTCTGGTCCCTCCCCCTTGCTCTCGGCTGAACTGCAACTCAGCCTCCTTAGCTCCTCCCCCACAGCATGGCCTGTCTCGTGAACACGCATGTGATACTGTAACCTTTGTTATCTTTATTGTTTAGTTTTAATAATAAATGATTCAAGCAAAGACACTTACTAAAAGTGATAGGTTGAACCTCAGCTATATTGACACAGCTACTGTTTGAACGAGAACGTGCGTGGATGCGCGCTGCGGGCTGGGACAGGCGGGGGCGTGGGTTAGGGGCGTGAGAAGCTCTGTTTTTATTGGCTGGTTAAAAACTCTGTTTTTATTGGCTGGTTAAAAACTCTGTTTTTATTGGCTGGTTAAAAACTCTGTTTTTATTGGCTGGTTAACGGCGGGTCACTGTGGGTTTTTAGAAATGCTTTTAGTACCACCTGGAGAAGCAAGGGGACTATAGTTTTTTTCAGAGATTACTTGTCTAACATCAGTCTGTCAGGAGATAGTGACAGAGTGAAGAAATATGTTAAAAATATATTTTTAGAAAAGTTACATATAGCACCTTTAAGT
>JBBPBX010062142.1:10165-20915 GCA_038048925.1 Garcialebias charrua | reverse complement strand
ACAAATAATAAACAAGTCTCTACAATCTGGTCATGTTCCATTGCCTCTAAAAACTGCCATCATTAGGCCTCTTCTGAAAAAATCTAATTTGGATCCCGACATTTTTTCTAATTACCGCCCAATTTCCCACCTCCCATTTCTGTCCAAAGTGCTGGAGAAAGCAGTTGCTGCTCAGCTGCAGGACCACCTACAACAACACTCCCTGTATGAGAAGTTCCAGTCTGGATTCAGAGCAGCTCACAGTACTGAGACTGCACTGCTGAGAGTAACAAATGATGTCCTCATGGCTGCTGACACTGGTTCTCCCTCCATCCTTGTCCTCCTTGACCTCACTGCAGCCTTCGACACTGTGGACCATAGTATCCTCCTCCACCGTCTTCATGTGGAGGTCGGTCTCTGTGACACTGTCCTGGACTGGTTCAATTCTTTCCTCTCCAATAGGCTGGAATGTGTTAGCCTTGGCAATGCCACTTCCCAGACAGTCGGTGTCTCCTGTGGTGTCCCTCAGGGGTCAGTTCTGGGGCCCCTGCTGTTTTCCCTCTACATGCTGCCTTTAGGTCAAATTATTAATCAGTTCAACATTTCTTTTCACTGCTATGCCGACGACACACAGCTTTACATCAGGACTGGAGCATCATCATCATCCCTATCTCCATCTTCACTCACTGTTCTCTCTGCCTGCCTGGAGGAAATAAAGGCATGGATGAATCAGAACTTTCTTCAATTAAACTGCTCGAAGACTGAGGCCATATTGATTGGCACCCCTCACCAGATACAAACATCAACTTTAACAACAATCTCCTTCTCTGGTCAAGACATCCCCCTCTCCACCTCTGTTACAAATCTTGGAATAAAAATGGACTCTCATCTTACATTTGAAAATCACATTAAGCATCTGTTTAAAACCTGCTTCTTCCATCTTCGAAACATCTCCAGACTTCGCCCATCTCTGACTTTTCCTGATGCTGAGAAACTCGTCCATGCCTTTGTCTCCTCCAGGCTCGACTACTGCAACTCCCTGTTTATTGGTATCCCTGGCAAAAACCTTCAGAAACTTCAATACATTCAAAACAGTGCAGCAAGGATTCTGTTGAGAGTTCGTAAATTTGAACATATTACACCCATTCTCCATAACCTCCATTGGCTTCCTGTCACCTACAGAATTCAATACAAAACTGCTCTCATTACCCATCAATGCTTGCACGGCACTTCACCTGACTATCTAAAGGACATTCTTGCACCATATTCATCCACCCGGTCTCTACGATCACAGAACAGTAATTTCCTTCATATTCCTCGGACCAAATTGAGGACCATGGGAGACCGAGCATTCTGTGTGGCTGCCCCCCGCCTGTGGAACTCCCTCCCTGACGACCTGAGAGCTCCACAGTCACTGGTTGACTTTAAAAGCAGCATAAAGACTTTTCTTTTTAAGCAAGCCTATTCTGCCTCCACATGATTTTATCTTTGATCTTAGCTGATATCATTATTGATTTTACTTGATTTTATCACTTGTTTTATTTTATTTATTTTTTAAGCAAGCCTAATCTGCATCCACATGATTTTATCTTTGATCTTAGTCGATATTATTATTGATTTTATTTGATTTTATCACTTGTTTTATTTTGATCTTTGCTTTGTTACACTTTGTAGCACTTTGAGATTTTTATTAATGAAAAGTGCATTATAAATTGAATTCATTATTATTATTATTATTATTAACTTTTACATCAACATCAAATTTGCATTACACCATTTTACATGGAAATTACTGATTATTTATGAGTGCAAAAAAGAAATCAGCTACCAGCAGTAGCATTTCTGGTGAAGACTAGGACACTCCTGGCAGCAGTATCATAATATTTTTACTGGAACAACTATGTGGTTTATATTTTATGAATGTTTACACAACCTTTATATCGTTCTTTTGTAAGAAACTACATATTTTGCCAAAGTGCTCTATCTATCTATCTATCTATCTATACCATACCATACCATTTTATTTATAAAGCACTTTAAACAGGAACAAGTCCACACCAAAGTGCTGGACAAACAAACACGCAACAGGCAACACATACAATGAAGTACAACACGAAAAACATAAAAACATTGCAGATCATAAATCAAACGATCCAGTACAAATCAGCTGGCATTGAAAGCGATGGAGTAGTAGTGAGTTTTTAACCGGGATTTGAAAACCGAGAGGGAGGGGGCCTGTTTGATGAGCAGCGGTAACTCGTTCCAGAGTCTTGGGCCTGCTACAGAGAACGCCCTGTCACCCCTGCGCTTAAGGCGAGTTTCTGGAACTATTAAGAGTACCTGATCCTCTGACCTCAAAGCACGTGGAGGGACATATGGGTGTATCAGATCCGAGAGATAGGCGGGGGCGAGACTGTTCAGCGATTTGTAGACATACATGAGAATTTTGAATTGGATTCGAAGATGAACCGGTAGCCAGTGAAGGGAGGCCAAGACTGGTGTAATGTGCTCTCTTTTGCGTGTGCTGGTTAAAAATCGGGCAGCTGCGTTCTGAACCAGTTGTAATCGTGCAATGGTGGCTTGACTGACGCCAAACAGAAGTGAATTGCAGTAATCAAGCCTAGATGTAATGAATGCGTGAATCACTGTCTCCAGGTGCTTTTTGGATAATATGGGCTTCAGCTTAGACAGACGCCTCAGCTGGAAAAAACAGGATTTGACGATCATGTTTACATGACTGTTGAGTTTCATGGAAGGATCCATTATCACTCCCAGATTTTTGACTTTTTGTTTTTCGGACAGGGGTAGAGCAGACAGGTCAATGCAGTGGTTTGAGGTTGTGTCATCTATCTATCTATCTATCTATCTATCTATCTATCTATCTATCTATCTATCTATCTATCTATCTATCTATCTATCTATCTATCTATCTATCTATCTATCTATCTATCTATCTATCTATCTATCTATCTATCTATCTATCTATCTATCTATCTATCTATCTATCTATCTATCTATCTATCTATCTGTCTGTCTATCTGTCTATCTATCTATCTATCTATCTATCTATCTATCTATCTATCTATCTATCTATCTATCTATCTATCTATCTATCTATCTATCTATCTATCTATCTATCTATCTATCTATCTATCTATCTATCTATCTATCTATCTATCTATCTATCTATCTATCTATCTGTCTGTCTGTCTGTCTGTCTGTCTATCTATCTATCTATCTATCTATCTATCTATCTATCTATCTATCTGTCTATCTGTCTATCTGTCTATCTGTCTATCTGTCTATCTGTCTATCTGTCTATCTGTCTTCTGTCTGTCTGTCTGTCTGTCTGTCTGTCTGTCTGTCTGTCTGTCTGTCTGTCTGTCTGTCTGTCTGTCTGTCTGTCTGTCTGTCTGTCTGTCTGTCTGTCTGTCTGTCTGTCTGTCTGTCTGTCTGTCTGTGTCTGCAAACACGAAACCCAACATGAAATGCCCAAACTACTTTTTCATTACAACTAATGAGAATAGTTGTTGTGTGAATGTTAAAGTTTTCTGTAGTTGTCAGGGAAATGGATATGTGCATTTTGAGACCTCTGCTTTTCCTGAAAATGTTTTTTTTTTACTACACCAGTTTTTTTCATCCCATTATATGTATATACATATACACATACTAATTAGCAGGAAGAACAAAGAAGTCAACCCTCAGATCTCAACTGCTGAATGCTGATGTTGGGCACTTTGGCTAAAAAAGTAATTAGGTTCTGGATATAAGTTGCTCAAGATAAAAACCTACAGTATTCCTTTGGGATGAAGTCTGTTTAAATAATAATAAATAAATGAAAAACTGTCCAGACATAAAGCACTTGGTTAGCATTTATATTTAACAGTTTGGGGTGTGCTGGCTGACGCTGCATTAAGAAAAATATTTTTAAAAGTTCTAGCTGTATAAATAGAATAGAATAGAACAGAAAGAATCTTGGCTAATTAAAGACCTGGCATATAATGAGAAGAAAGTTAGGAGATTATCCAAAGGTGGAAATGCTTATATGCACTAATTAATCTGTAGAGATTATGTACATAAATCTTGCCAGTGTGAGTAATGAATCCATGCATTTTCCTCAAAACACACTCATAACATTGTGCTCTCATAACGTGTTATGTTTCAAGAATAAGCAGAGACATTCCTGAGACGTTTACCGTCACAGTCCTCCCACGTGCACAGACACACAACTGTCAACCGACCATGCACATCCCAAAGGAGAAGTTAAAGATCTAAAATCCTCCACTTTGAGAGCACTATGGCTAACATGTAACATTAATTTCTCATGATGTCAGTCAGCCTTCATCAGCGTTAATCTTAAGCATGTCCATGAGAGCGCTGTCCAGAACAGACGTGGGACGACTCGCTGTGTGTGAAGAAGATTCCTCCATGTTTACATTTGTATGGTATTATACTTTAAAAAAGGGTGAGGTCAAACATTTTCATATCTTGTGTTTGAATTCCTCCTATGATTTTTCCCAAATGTATTCCTTGATTTTCCATTTGCAGAATAAGAGCAGAGATGGGAGCAAAAGTGAGTAGAGGAAACTCAACCTGCCTGTGTGTGTGTGGGCTTTGAGATGGTGTAGGTGTGCGTATGAAGTCGGTGCTATATCTGATTCTTTCTCTGGTGTTTAGGTCCAGCAGTTAGAGACAGCGTTATATAAAACAGTCATATAAAGCTTTACACCATTCAAACTGTGATATTTTACTGTATACCAATTGTAACAATGTCCTTGTTGCTTTTCAGTCTTGGGGTTCCGGTTTGCAGATCATCAAGATTCTTTTAGCGCAATACATCTTTACGGCATGGCAAAATAAACTCGGTAACTGAATATTCAGCAGATATTCAGCGTGTTTGATGAAGCATACGGCACCGGCTGACATTGTGCAGTTAGAGCACTCCGTTCGCTCGCCTTTGATTCAATCATAAAAGGTTTTATTCATGTGCACATCTAAGAGTTGGGAAAACACTTAAACAGAATTTGACCCCGGCTGGCTGATGGTCCCTGCAGGAAGAGAACAGGAGCGACATGGTGGATGGAAGTCCTGTGTTTGAGAGCAGAACCGTTTTTTTCCATTTGTCGTGCATTGTCTTTCCATGATAGCGTGGTCAGACAGTTTTACATGTGTTGTGAGCCAAGTGGCCTTTTGGAGGCGTATTGCCTCCAAAGCAACAGCCAGTGCCTAAAAGGGTTGTTCTCTTTTTCCTGTTCTACTTTGCCTTGTTGCATTTCTGTGAGGTGGATGAGGCTTTTAATCTGCTGAACACATGTTGGGGCGACACAAAGAAACACTTTCACTTTTCCAGTTCATCATTGCTTCAACTAATCCAATTGGCCAAGGCCAGGCAAGTGCAGAAACATGCGTCTGTGTTATCTTTCAGAGCTCTCAGCTGTAAAATTCAGCAGTTTGAAATTGTATCTTGAGCGAAGGAAGTGAACTTTCATTTACCCCGCTGATAATCTAAATTTACCGAGAGCCTTGAGTAATACATGAAATAATTTCCAAATGTGCTGCACCCAAAATGAAAAGAGTGGAATACAACAAGAATTGAAGTTGTTATTCTATTTTTTTTAACACTATCAGTTGTTGTTATAGCCTAAGTTCAAATACAAAGAAGCCATCAATGAGCCACGCACTGTAAAGAAAGTAAAACTCTCTGGAGCTGCTGAAAAAGACATAATCAAACCTAAAAGGACACAAGTAGCACTACTTTCCACAGTTCTTCACTGAATGACTCAGAACCTCAGTGTATATAAATATTCAGTCAATGTGTGCTCCCCCGTAGGAATCTATGTAGATTATCAATATGATGGATTAGTTTTTACCTACTGGTGAAAAATAATAATTACTCGACACAATAATTACAACAGTCCCATGTTGAATTATCAGCTGGCTGATAATATTTCACTGTCAAAGTGCTGAAGTGAACAACATGTGACTTGAAGGATGAGTGGAGAACTTCACAGGTCACCTTTGTATCTGGCAGTACACTGAAACACAAGCAGGTACATGGAAATATTATGAACAAACAGTATCTTACCTTCTGTAGATGGCTCTTTGAATGACCTCAGGTTAGTTTAATTGTGACAAGATGAGTTAATGTTTAGTCTGTCCTAGTCTAACACCAGGGCATGGTGGCACAGTTGGTAGAGCTGCCACCTCTCAGTGAAAAGGTTGCTGGATCAAATCCCAGCTGGGGTACCTTTCTGGGTGGAGTTTGCATGCTCTCTCCATAAATGTGTGTTTTCTCCACATATGATGGATAGTTAACAACAAAGTGGTTTGCTGCCATCTTGGAACAACTCTGTTTTTAAAAAAAAAGGAAAAACACCATAGCAATTTATGTAAAGGCTTTAAAAAATCCCAAAGCTTTAAATCTCTTTCAATTTAAAATCATACAGATATTGACATTAAATGATGATTATTTAAGAACACAAGCAGCCACATTAGTTAGCTGTAGCACTTCCTGAGTCAATTTCAGCTGGAGTGTCTTTTTATTTCTTCTAGAACAGTTATATAACGTCAAACAGGTGGTGCTGTAAAGGTTCTCAAAGAAGTGTTTTCAAGAAATGCTATAATTATCTTTAAAATATAATCATTTTAAGCTGATAAAAGTCCACTTTGAAATTGTCCCTATCTATGATGAGTCAAATAAAAAGCTTTCTCCAACACACAGTTTACTTTTTGTTCATAAGCTTTCGACAGAACCCCACTTAAAAAGATCTGAACTGTCTATATAAGCCACGAGAAAAATATCAGATTTTTTTGTCTTTAAAAAAGACCAAAATTGTAAAAACTTTGTACAAAACACTGTATTTCTCACTTTGTCGTGTTCAGTTTGAGGCTCGGGGCCAAATGTTCCAAGAACACATCATCCAAACATTAATTAGAGCTGATTCTTGTACAGCAGTCTTTAATGTGGTCAAAGTTGTCAGCAGGCAATTATGGCTGTTAGATAATGATGTAAAAATGTAAGAAATTTCTAAAGGCCCTGTTATTTCAGTGCAATGCTTAAATATGTGTTCACATTTCTCTTTGTGCTTATTAAGTCGGTGAAATCAACCCCAAGAAACTTCACAATTCACCGAACCTTTTCACTGAAGATAAAGGAGTTTGACTCTTCTCAGATGAGGTTTTAGCACTTTGGGACTCCGTATTCCCAACTTTAAGTGAGCTCATCTCATACTGGAGATAACCCTGTAGCTATAGTAGAGAGACTAGCAGTGCTCCAGTAATTACTTCATCAGTGAGTGACAGTCAAGCTGTGGGGCAGAAGCACGACCATCATTAATAAATAGATAGAAGCTGATTTATGTAGAAGTGCAGGACATTTGAGCTTATCTATGTGCATTTCTCTCTCTGCTTGCTTCATTTTGGCTGACGTGCATGCATGTGTACAGTATACACAACGTGGTTGTTAGTGCGTTTTTATTTATAATCTTTAGGTCTTCGGCGTCTTCCTAAAGTTGATTCATAGTGAGGAGATCCATCAAGCTGGCAGAAGAGGAGGAACAGCAGAAGAGCGGAGATCAATTGAGAGCGTGGTGCACATCAGTGGAAACAATGGCTGCAGAATTTTTTAAGTCCTTCCTGTCCCATCAGCTATTTGTCCTGGGCCTTAATGGGTTTCTTCTCTAAAAGGCACTGTGTGTGTGTGAGAGAGAAGGGAGGGAATTTACTTTCCTGCTTTCTGAGAAAAGAAAGATGAAAGCTGAGCTTTTTGCTCTAAGAGAGCGGGTTTACTGTATGTCTCAAACTTGTTTAAAATTTAACTCTGACTTTTCCCTTTGGGTTATCACAGTACTTTAATGGAATTGTTTCAAATGCATTTCAAATATTTATTCATTTAAAAATGTCATCATAACCTTACAGCTGAAATTATACTGTACCCTACATCCAGACGGTGCTTGGGAATGAAGTAGAGGGAATGTTAACACACATTGACATATTCCCAGATATACCGTATTTTCCGGAATATAGGTCGCAGCTTTTTATCATTTCTGCATGCCCTGCGACCTATATTCAGGTGCGACCTATTTATGGCTTTTTATAAAACAAGCTGATTTGTAATCATTTAGTAACAAAAATTAAACTGAGACACACTCTTACAATAATGTCAGCTAACAAATATATATTTTTAGGTGTTTATCCTGCTAAAATTATTCATTTATTAAAGAAAAGTTCAGCTCAGACACATATTTGCTATAATTTTTATCAAACAAATAATTGTTTTTAAGTGTTAATCTTCTTAAAAGCCTTGCTGTGCGCTCCTGGCAGACATTTGCAGCAGAGCTAAACACGGTCCACATTTTGACGTATGTGCGACCTATATATGGATTTTTCCAATTATTTGGCAATAATTGGGAAATGCAACCTATATTCAGGTGCAACCTATATTCCAGAAAATACGGTACGTGCATGGAAGAGGCTGACGGGCAGCTGTCTGACTGTTACACGCTGGAGTTGTGGAGGAATCTGTCTGCCAGCTCTTTTCGATTAATCCACTCTTCCCCCTGGCTGCTTACATTTAACTCCCATCACACTTCATCGGTCAATATGAATTCAGCACGAGCAAACGTGCACACACATAGCAGTAGTGCGTCCAGTCACGCAGACAGCCGCTGGGAAACACAGCACACTTTTTACACTTCTCCAAATCGTGCCTTTGCTCCTGCGGGGATTTAACGGGTGGGATGTCATCCAGCTGTGAGTTCAGGAATCCGGTCTGTCAGCTGGCAGTCAGATCTCTGCAGGTGTCTTCTCAGCACAAAAAGTGAAGTCAAGGGCCAATAAACAACAACAGCAGGAAACCCCAGGGTAGAATCAATAGTGAGGCCATGTCTTCCATCTGCACATGCTTCACAGTCTTCTTCATCACACACAAGTCGTCCTGATCCTTGCCTGTGGCGGAGTATTCACACGCAGCTCCGCCTCGGCAACATAAAAGTGGCACGTCGTGGGCAGCGAATGTCTTCTCCTGAAATCATTGCATCAGTCGGTCTGCTCGCCCAAACCTTACAGCTGTGCCCTTCAAGGGTCTGTTTGGGCGTGATCGCTGTCAGATTGTCTAAATCAACAAAAAAGTCAGTCCTTTCTTTGGTTTTCTTTATTTTTTCCTTTTTTTTTTTTTTAAATTAAATTGCATTAAGTTTTCTAAACTAGCAATAACTTACCCTATAGCATGCAGCATTTGGAAATTGACATTGCAAAGGAGTGAAAAACCTTCCAGATGAATATTAGATGGAGTTTGACTGGGCTTTGACTGATTCCAATTGAATTAGATGGGCTCTGGATATGTGGCTACCATGCAGATGTGGCTGAAAAGAAATATTTTACTGCTTTGCATTTTAACGGCATGTGCTGGTTTAACACCACTATTGATTCCTCAATAACCCAAGCCCCTCAGAGACTTTAAATTCAATAATAATTTACAGTCAATGCTTTTAAATTATGGCATCAATTAGCATGTAACCCCACTGACAATCATTAATTGTAGAAAGCCTATTGTTTTTAAAGCACAGTGTTGTTGGGGAGTAGTTGTAAATAATCATAATTAATGAGCTTTCTGTTTGCATGGCTCATGACTGAGTTCTTCACTAGATTTTGTGTGATAGAGAAAAACGATTAAAAGGCGTCTTAAAAAAAGCCAAGTCTGGTCCTCTGGACATTCAAAAAACAAAACAAGGTGTCATTCAGTCTTGTCATGTAAAGTTGGTCTAATCAAATTCTGATGCCGAGTCAAACTTTCCTTTGAACTGATCCAAACTTCCAGCTCTGACAAAGGTCGGCGCCCTTGTGTGACAGGTCTTTATGAGAAGCATTGTGACTGGTATAAAAGCTTTCTCTTATTATCTTAACACAGACTTGTTCTGCTACTCAGTATCGTCACAATCCCTGTAATTTCTGCAAGACATCTTATATTAAACTGATCAAGCTTGGTCTCTGTCTTCTCCACATTGTGCAACTTTAAAACTGAATTAGGCCACAGGCAAAAAGGTTCTGCTGTAAAGCTAAGAACCATGATGCAAACTTTGCATCAATATTTTGTCCAAGCTTGAAATCAGCTTTAGGATGTTGTAGCTCATCAAACCTCGATTATTGTGGGGGCTACGTTCCACACACCCCATTGAAAGGTGAAAAAAAAAAAACGTGAAATAGGAATGTTATATGTATTTTACTTTTAGATATATATTAAAGTGCGACTAAACCCAAAATTAACTTTTTTTAGCTGATAAACTCCCTAGAATGTGTTTAAAATGTTATCTAGCACTATGGCTGTGTTTATTCTCACATAATTGTGCATATCTGTGTAAATTGGCAATATTTGGCAATATTTGGTCTAAAAATGTGTTTACGGTAGTTCTATGGGTTGAACTGGTGGATTACACCTTAATTTTCTTATTTGTGCAAACGCTCATGTGTGACATGTCTGCTCATGTGTGATGTCACACAGGTGGTTCAAGCAGAGCCAATCCCCTGCAGAGATGAGAAGTGCATACCTTATATGGAAATGCTGCATTTCACTCCTGACAAGCGGTTTTATTTTTCTTTTCATTTTCATTTTTTTAGGCCTTTGGTTTTGGATGGAATGGGTGGAATGGATAAATACATCTACATGTTTATTCTTTGTTGTTGCTTGGTGTATGTTGTTGGCTAGCCTGGCCCTCGCCTTCCTGCACAGCTCCACTCAATTCTCATTTCCCTTCACTGCACAGTCTGGGACTTC
>JBBPBX010062141.1:0-20915 GCA_038048925.1 Garcialebias charrua | reverse complement strand
AAAGATATATTTATATTTACTTACTTTGTATAGTAGTAGCCCTCCTTGGGCTGCCACCTTACCGTGGTGGAGGGGTTTAAGTGTCCCAAAGATCCTAGGAGCTATGCTGTCAAGGGCTTCATGTCCCTAGTAGGGTCACCCAAGGCAGACAGGTCCTAGGTGTGGGACCAGACAAAGTGCAGCCCAAACACCCCTTATGATGAGTAACAGTAATGGAATCAATGTTCCCTCGCTCAGACGCGGGTCACCGGGGCCCCACTCTGGAGCCAGTTGAAGTCCCCCAGTAGAACAAGGGAGTCCCCAGGAGGTGCACTCTCCAATACTCCCTCCAAGGACTCCAAAAAGGGTGGGTAATCTGCACTGCCGTTTGGCGCATAGGCACAAACAACAGTCAGAGACCGTCCCCCCACACGTAGGCGAAGAGAGGCTACTGAACGTGGGGCACGTTGGCGAGCGCCTGGTGGCCGGGCTTTTACCCATGGAGCTCTGCCGGGCACAGCCCGAAGAGGAGACGTGGGTCCCCCTTCCCATGGGCTCACCACCTATGGGAGGGGCCAAAGGGGTCGGGTGCAATGTGGGATGGGTGGTGGCCGAGGGCGGGGACCCTGGCGGTCTGATCCTCGGCTACAGAAGCTGGCCATTGGGACATGGAATGTCACCTCTCTGGTGGGGAAGGAGCCTGAGCTAGTGTGTGAGGTTGAGAGGTTCCGGCTAGAAATAGTCGGACTCACCTCAACGCATGGCTCTGGCTCTGGAACCAGTTTCCTTGAGAGGGGTTGGACACTCTTCCACTCTGGAGTTGCCCCTGGTGAGAGGCGCAGAGCAGGAGTGGGCATACTTGTTGCCCCCCATCTTGGTGCCTGTACGTTGGGGTTCACCCCGGTGAACGAGAGGGTAGCCTCCCTTTGCCTACGTGTGGGGGGACGGGCTCTGACTGTTGTTTGTGCCTATGCGCCAAACGGCAGCGCAGATTACCCACCCTTTTTGGAGTCCTTGGAGGGGGTATTGGAGAGTGCGCCTCCTGGGGACTCCCTTGTTCTACTGGGGGACTTCAACGCTCACGTGGGCAATGACAGTGAGACCTGGAGGGGTGTGGTTGGGAGGAACGGCCCCCCTGATCTGAACCCGAGTGGTGTTCTGTTATTGGACTTCTGTGCTCGTCATGGATTGTCCATAACGAACACCATGTTCAGGCATAAGGGTGTACATATGTGCTCTTGGCACCAGGACACCCTAGGTCGCAGTTCGATGATCGACTTTGTTGTCGTCTCATCTGATCTGCGGCCGCATGTCTTGGACACTCGGGTGAAGAGAGGGGCGGAGCTGTCAACTGACCACTACCTGGTGGTGAGTTGGCTCCGATGGTGGGGGAGGATGCCGGTCAGACCTGGCAGACCCAAACGTATTGTGAGGGTCTGCTGGGAACGTCTGGCAGAGTCTCCCGTAAGACGGAGCTTTAACTCCCACCTCCGGGAGAGCTTTGAACACGTTCCGAGGGAGGCGGGGGACATTGAGTCCGAGTGGGCCATGTTCCGCGCCTCTATTGTCGAGGCAGCTTATCAGAGTTGTGGCCGCAAGGTTGTTGGTGCCTGTCGTGGTGGCAACCCTCGAACCCGGTGGTGGACACCGGCGGTGAGGGATGCTGTCAAGCTGAAGAAGGAGTCCTATTGGGCCTTTTTGGCCTGTGGGACCCCGGAAGCAGCAGATAGGTACCGACAGTCCAAGCGGCATGCGGCTCGGATGGTTGCTGAGGCAAAAACTCAGGCGTGGGAGAAGTTCGGAGAGGCTCACCATCCGTCTCAGGGGGGGAAAGCGGTAATTGACCAACACCATTTATGGTAGGGAGGGGGTGCTATTGACCTTAACTCAGGATGTTGTGAGTCGGTGGGCGGAATACTTCGAAGACCTCCTCAATCCTACTGGCACGTCTTCCACTGAGGAAGCAGAGCCTGGGGACTTTGGGTCGGGCTCTCCAATCTCTGGTGCTAAGGTCACCGAGGTGGTTAAAAAGCTCTGCGGTGGCAAGGCTCCTGGGGTGGATGAGATTCACCCTAAGTTCCTTAGGGCTCTGGATGTTGTGGGGTTGTGTTGGCTTACGCAACTCTGCAATATCGCGTGGACATCGGGGGCAGTTCCCTTGGATTGGCAGACTGGGGTGGTGGTTCCCCTATTCAAAAAGGGGGACCGTAGGGTGTGTTCCAACTATAGGGGGATCACACTCTTAAGCCTCCCTGGTAAGGTCTATTCAGGGGTTCTGGAGAGGAGGGTCCGTCGGATAGTCGAACCTCGGATTCAGGAGGAGCAGTGTGGTTTTCGTGCTGGTCGTGGAACACTGGACCAGCTCTACACCCTCAGCAGGGTCCTGGAGGGTACGTGGGAGTTTGCCCAACCAGTTTACATGTGCTTTGTGGACTTGGAGAAGGCATTCGACCGCGTCCCTCGGGGGGTTCTGTGGGGGGTACTCCGGGAGTATGGGGTACCAGACCCATTGATATGGGCTGTTAGGTCCCTGTACGACCGGTGTCAGAGCTTGGTCCGCATTGCCGGTAGTAAGTCAGGCTCGTTTCCAGTGAGAGTTGGACTCCGCCAAGGTTGCCCTTTGTCACTGATTCTGTTCATAACTTTTATGGACAGAATTTCTAGGCGCAACCAAGGTGTTGAGAGGATCCGTTTTGGTGGCCTTAGAATCGCTTCTCTGTTTTTTGCAGATGATATGGTCCTATTGGCTTCATCAGTCATGATCTACAGCTTTCGCTGGAGCGGTTTGCAGCCGAGTGTGATACGGCCGGGATGAGGATCAGTTCCTCCAAATCCGAGGCCATGGTCTTGAGCCGGAAAAGGGTAGCATGCCCTCTCCGGGTCGGGGAGGAGGTCCTGCCCCAAGTGGAGGAGTTTAAGTATCTCGGGGTCTTGTTCACGAATGAGGGAAAACTGGAGCGTGAGATCGATAGGCGGATAGGTGCAGCATCCGCAGTGAAGCGGGCGCTGTACCGGTCTGTCGTGGTGAAGAGAGAGCTGAGTCGAAAGGCAAAGCTCTCAATTTACCGATCGATCTATGTTCCCACCCTCATCTATGGTCATGAGCTTTGGGTTGTGACCGAAAGAACGAGATCTCGGATACAAGCGGCTGAAATGAGTTTTCTCCGCAGGGTGTCTGGACTCTCCCTTAGAGATAGGGTGAGAAGCTCAGTCATCCGGGAGGGACTCGGAGTAGAGCCGCTGCTTCTCCACATCGAGAGGAGCCAGTTGAGGTGGCTCGGGCATCTGGTTAGGATGCCTCCTGGACGCCTCCCTGGTGAGGTGTTCCGGGCATGTCCCACCGGGAGGAGACCCAGAGGAAGACCCAGGACACGCTGGAGGGACTATGTTTCTCGGCTGGCCTGGGAACGCCTTGGGATTCCCCCAGAGGAGCTGCTCCAAGTGGCTGGGGAGAGGGAAGTCTGGGCCTCCCTACTTAGGCTGCTACCCTCGCGACCCGACCCCGGATAAGCGGAAGAAAATGGATGGATGGAATGGATGGATAGTATCCAAAGTATATATATAAATAAAGAAATGAATAAATATATATACTTTGTACTATACAAAGTATGTGTGTGTGTGTGTGTGTATGTGTGTGTGTGTGTGCGTGCGAGTGTGCGTGCGTGCGCATGTGTGTGTGTGTATAAATGTGTATATGTGGTGTTGTTCTTTAATATCTTCCAGTATAACTAACATTCTGCTATAATAAAATATATTTATTTTTTAAAACATAGCATATTTTAAGGAAGTAAGTTGTGTGACAGCAGCTGTCAGAGTTGACAGCTGATGTTTCTTGCTGCCGTAATTTGATTTTAAATATTCTGACAAGTTTGGAAACTGGGACAGAAACAGAAACGTGCCACTAATTGTTTCCATTCTCAAAAACAGTCTATATCTTTGCATTTTGCTTTGTTTTGTTAGGAAATTGTTCTTTTTTGTTGTTATTAATGGTACATCCAGACCGAACAGCGTTTCAACTTCCAAAAAGCTCGTCACGCACGCAAGTGGACGCACTTGGTGTCCAGACCTGAACGCGAAACTGCGGCGGGGTGTGTGGGAGGAGCTTACCGGTATACCGAGTCCTCACTGCACTCCGCCAGGCGAGGAGCTTTTTATTTCTGTCTCTGTGGAGCAGACTTGACTGGTCGTGAAGGACTTGTCGTGAACACACAACTACAATGAGTTTCTCTTCCATAGTCCATGACTCCGCAGGTTTTTTCTGTGTCCCACAAACAATATGTCACATAGTTGCGCAATCGTTCCCGCGTCACATAGGGACTCTCCCCCTGACCCCCTCTCTTCTCCCCCCAACTCTCCCTGATCAACCAATCAGGGAGAGTTGAACGGCGTTTGAATGTTTGAACTGAGAAATCTTCAGCATGTTGGAGGTGTGCTTTGGAGGCTGACGCGGGTTCACATGCATGGAAAAACGCTTTCCAGCACGCTCAACACGCACGTGACGTGACGCCCGACGCCAAGACGCGGCTGGAGGCGCGTCCCCCATTGACTTTGCATGTAAACTGGACGCTCCTGCCGTTGAAAAGCTGTTAGGTGTGGACGTACCTAGCCTGGTTAAAACCAGACCCTTGTCCTTCACTTTGCTTCGTACTAGGGTCTGGGACTTCTCCCATAGACAACGATTTCTCCAATAGATTTTTGAATGGACCAATCAGAGAACGGAAGGCGGAGTTTTGTTAGTTTAGCCTGGCGAGGCCAGGCTATTCAGATAAATAGCTCAGAAACCACTCGGTGGATATTTTTTCTGCTACCAGTGTGTAATTATATGGCTCTAATTTACTGACTGTTGGCCTAGATGAAACATTTGAGATAAAATTCGATTTTTTATCATTTATTTTCGTAGCGCACCCGAGGCTGTTTGGAAAATGTCAAACCGAAACTATTTAAATCCAGCAGATTTGACCATTTCGTGAATTGATTTAGGAACTGTTAAGCTCAGGAACACTTCTGATATAACGTCAGCTAAGAAATATATTTTTTCTCAGCAAAGAAATAATAGTTTTTTACCTTGTTTTCATGAAAATTCCTTCGTGGCGGCAGCCATTTTAACTGACGACGTCAGTCGACGTCGTTCAAAACTCCGCCTTCTGTTCTCTGATTGCTCAGGAACACTTCTGATATAACGTCAGCTAAGAAATATATTTTTCTCAGCAAAGAAATAATAGTTTTTACCTTGTTTTCATGAAAATTCCTTCGTGGCGGCAGCCATTTTAACTGACGACGTCAGTCGACGTCGTTCAAAACTCCGCCTTCTGCTCTCTGATTGGTCAGGTCAAAAATCTACCGGAGAAATCCTTGTTTATGAGAGAAGTCCCAGACCCAGTACAAAGCGACGTGAAGGACAAGGGTCTGGTTTTAACCAGGCTAGGACGTACCATAAGTCTTCATAAATAATAAAATGTGTTTTTTGTGCTCTGATTGCAAATGGTGAAGTGCTGTTTTTGACCCCCACATGATGCAAAATTAATGATATAAAACTTCAGCTGGTTTTAAAATCAACATCAATATAAAAAGTGTAAAACGTTAATTTTATGGTAAGAAGTCTCAATCAAAACATCAATACTATTTCCGTACCCGTGAAGTGTTGACAAGTGTTACCAGTGTGCAGTCAGTGCGTTCATGCAGGTCACACATGTTTAAACATGCTTACCACCCACATTACAACCATGTTTCAACATTTTTCTGCACTTGTAAATGTGCACTTTCAGTGCTCACTGAACCATATTATGCTGTAAGCTTTGTTTACAACATGTTCTTTAATTAGCAGCTCCGGATCATAAGGGCTTCAGGTAATGTAAGCGCCATTTTGCATTTAAAATGACGTGTAATTATGTGCATTGCATACGTGTCAAAAGGTTTCATTGAAAATATGGTAAGTTTACACAAAGAATCAATATTTGCTGTGTTGACATTTATTGCTGTCAGTCAGCTAGTGGACCAAATCCTGATGGATTTTAGCTCATTCTTGCATAATTAATGTTTTAAGTTTGACAAAAATATTTTTGTTTGTTTGTTTCTACATCAGTCTTTTAAGGAAATATCACGTTTTTGGAGCTTTTACAGTTGTTCACTTTCTATGGTTAGCATTAATTTGGCCTGCAGTTTTAATATAAAGAAACTTGGTTTTATTTTTGATCTGATGTCATTTAACTCCTTGGTCCACAACCCCCGGGCCACAGACCAGTACCGGGCCATGGGTCAATTGGTACCGGGCCGCACAGAAAGACTACTTAACTTACATTACCTCCACTTTATTCAGTATCTAATTCTGAACTATGTATTACAGGTAGTCCCCGATTTACGAGCGCTCTGATCTACGAGGTTCCAGACTTACGAGCTGGCGAATTTTTTGAAAAAACGCAAAAAATACTGAGTTTTCATGTGTTTTTTCACCACAGTTCGTTAGCTAAACATGTGGACACACGTTTCCGATCATTTTTATGCACTCATAAGCAGTTTTTTGATGAAAAACGAGTGTTTGTAGTCGCGCTAGCGAAACCGTTCCAATTTACGAGCGAAATTCCGGACTTACGAGAGACATGGCAACCGTTCCGAAATACGAGATTTCCGGTTTACGAGCGCCTCGTTGTAACGGATCTCGCTTGTAAATCGGGGACTACCTGTATTTTGAAAAATGACTGGATGCTCTCCACCACATCTGTCTTGATGCAGGTCAAGCTTGGCCACTCCTCCCAGCAGCCTGCCAAGCTCTTTGTTACTGTGGACAGCTGGCTGCAGGTACCATGGGATGATCCCGGTCCTTCTGCTGTCACGAGCCGCGCTTCCTACCAGTTCCAGGATCTCAGTCAGTGGTTGGCAATCGCGCACAGCTGGCAGGGAGATGTGAATTCATCTACAGCGCCTCCTTTCCAACTTATTTTGAGATTTGGGGCTGTAGTTGAGATTTTATTTGAGCTTTTGAGATGTTAATCAGATGCTCCCAGTTGTTTAAAAAAGGGGGAAAAACACCTTGTTGTCATGATTATGCATCATAACAAATGTCCAAAAGTAAAAAAAAAGTTTCTGTAAAACTTATATACAGATGGAAATATATGTATAAATACGTAGACCCCTCATTGAGCGGGCTGGCCCGCTGCAGCATGTCAGAGCATCTGTCTTATTGGATGTTGCAGAACTGTCGGTCAACTAATACAAGGAAATGGACTGAACTTTAAAAAGCACAGTTGTACAAAGTGTTTGAAGTTGATGCCTGTCATTCACACACACTAATATATTTGGGAAAAAAACAGGCACAAAAGACAACATTAGTGACTTTTAACGTGATTATTAAAAAAGATTACTCAAATATTTAGGTTATACAGTAGGTAAGCACTAAACCAACACATGCATTATTTTGAATGTTTACAACATAATGTGTGTAGCACTATTACTGTGGAGATAAATATAGAAATATTCATATTAATAATTTAATCTGTGTCTATAATAACCAGACCCTGAAGCGCACTAACATGCCATATCCAATATGGCGTCGATGTTGGTGTACGATTAAGTGTTCAATGAGGTGTCTATGTAATATGTCTATTCTTGTCTTGGTCACCTTCTTAAAGGTACTTCTCCCGCTGTTAACACATAATACATCAGCACATTTTTTGAAACCCCCCAAGCGAGCAAAATTAACAAAAAACAAACGTCGGGAACGTTTTCTTTGCGCAGGATAAAAGAGCCAATGAGGAGACAGAAGAAGGGCCTACAACCAGTGGCAGTTCAAAGTCAACTTTATTGTCAGAACTGCAATATGTACAGGACATACACAGGATTGAAATTGCGTTTCTCTCAGTCCCTCGGTGCAACAGTAACCATTTAAACACTAAAACACTGAAACATTTAATAAACATAAGCATAAAATATTAAATGGGTTAAATGCAGAGGCGAATTTCGTCTTGTATGGGAAACATACACAGATGACAAAAATGTGACATTTATTTTATTTATTTTTAAAAGTGTAGTTCCTTATATGGGTGAAATGTGCGGCCGCCCAGGGCAGCCTCCAGCAGGGGGCAACATAACATTGAACAGTTTAGGAAAAAGAGAAAAGAAGAAGAAGAGGAGACGGCGCTCCTCTTTTTTTTTCTTTTACAACTTTTTTTAACAACATATAACACAGAACACCAATACCGCACTGCTCCTGGGTCGCCCTGCCCCTCATTTATTCACATGTCCTCTGTTTATCACCGCAGCAGCTGCGGGGGCTGCACCTCCTCAACCCTGGGCCGCCCGGCCCGCCCCACCCCACCTCCACTTTTAGTTTTGTTTACATGCCTGGAGGTGACACGTAAGTTAGTTCCTTCTCCGTAAGTGCGGTCAGTGGAAAGATGGAAGCTGATTTGCTGGTTTATCTCCAAACAAGGAAGTCATCCAGCAAATCTGGACCCGATCATGCTACTTACCTTATGATGGTGTGGCCATGTACAGTAATTTGGACATTTCGGAACTTATCAGAACTCTTATGGTGGATTCACACTGAACCGATTTTCAACCTCCAAAAAGCTCCTCATGCACGCAAGTGGACGCACTTTGTGTCCAGACCAAAAAGCCAGAGGCGAAACTGCTGCGAAAACTGCTGCGCAGGGTTGCCAGATAAGAATTAATGAATCATCTAGTACTGTTGCTTATTTTTTATTTATTTTACCCAAACTGTCATATTTGTTGCGTGAGGGTCTGATAAGATTAATAGTGTGTTGAGTTTAGTGAACATTTGCACTGAAAAGGGGTAAAAATAAATAAAAATAAAATAAAATTCATGTTTATCTGGCAACCCTGCTGCTGCGGGGTGTGTGGGAGGAGCTTACCGGTGTACCGAGTCGTCAATGCACTCCGCGAGGTGAGGAGCTCTTTATTTCTGTCTCTGTGGAGCAGACTTGACTGGTCGTGAAGGAATTGTCGCGAACACACAGCTACAATGAGTTTCTCTTCCATATTCCATGACTCCGCGGGTTTTTTCTGTGTTCCACAAACAATACGTCACATGCGCAATGGTTTCCGCGTCACTGGTTTCCGCGTCACATAGGGACTCTCCCCCTGACCCCCTCTCTTCTCCCCCGACTCTCCCTGATTGGTTGACACACCAACCAATCGGGTAGAGTTGAGCGGCGTTTGAAAGTTTGAACGGCGAAATCTTCAGCATGTTGGAGGCGTGCTTTGGAGGTTGACGCGGGTTCACGTGCACGGAAAACGCTTTCCAGCACGCTCAACACGCACGCGACGTGACGCCAGACGCCAGGAGGCGCCTGGAGGTGCGTCCCCCATTGACTTTGTATGTAAACTGGACGCTCCTGCAGTTGAAATTGCGTTCGGTCTGGATGTACCATTACAGTGTCCTCGAGTGCATCCTTGAACATTGCTAACCGCTCTCGTCGCCTCACTCCCTCTGCAGAATTTCTATGTTACTAGCACATCACCCTGTTGGCACGCATGCATGACTTCACTCCACTGGCTGCCTGTTCATTTTAGACTTCATTTTAAGATTATTTTATTTGTTTTTAAAAGTTTAAATGGTCTTGCCCCATCCTACCTCTCTGAGCTGCTTCACCCATACTCTCCTGCTCGGTGCCTCAGATCAGCTGATCAGCTGCTTCTGGAGGTGCCGAGATCCAAACGGAGGCTCAGAGGAGACAGAGCTTTTTCTGTTGCTGCTCCAAAACTGTGGAACGATCTCCCTCTTCCCGTCAGACAAGCTCCTTCACTGTCCAGTTTTAAAACTCTTCTAAAAACACATTTTTACTCACTGGCTTTTAGCACAGACTGAATTTGTTCTGCACTGTTTTTATTGATCTTAATGTTTTAACAACTGTTTTATTTTTATGTGTTTAAATGTTTTTGATTTTATGTACAGCAATTTGTTGCAGCTGTGGTTGTTTTAAAGGGTTTTATAAATAAAGTATTATTATTATTACAAGTATTATTATTGTTATTATTATTATTATTATTATTATTATTATTATTATTATTATGTACTTGTATGTGCGAGGTGTTTTTTATAATAAAAGTTTTTCTTCTCAGGCAAGAAGAAAGAGTTTAATAGGAATATTTTTTGCCTCCATAATGTGTCCAGTTTGACAACTTTTTGTCTGTCTAAACAGATCTCACTTGTAAATGAGTCTTCTAGGCTCAATGTGATTTATCTGTCTAAATAAAGGTTGAATGAATGAATGAATATACTTTTTATATGATTCAAACAAAGTCACTGGATGTTTGCATACACACCAGCAAAAAAGCTGTAGTCCTTCAGTCCTATTATTTACCCATTTCTGTACTGTTATTTTAATGTCTCAATGTCTTGTCTAGTATGGATAGGTCTGTCACAATACCATACCATTTACCATACCATACCATTTTATTTATAAAGCACTTTAAACAGGAACAAGTCCACACCAAAGTGCTGGACAAACAAACATGCAACAGGTAACACAGACAATGAAGTACAACACGAAAAACATAAAAACATTGCAGATCATAAATCAAACGATCCAATACAAATCAGCTGGCATTGAAAGCGATGGAGTAGTAGTGAGTTTTTAACCGGGATTTGAAAACCGAGAGGGAGGGGGCCTGTTTGATGAGCAGCGGTAACTCGTTCCAGAGTCTTGGGCCTGCTACAGAGAACGCCCTGTCACCCCTGCGCTTAAGGCGAGTTTCTGGAACTATTAAGAGTACCTGATCCTCTGACCTCAAAGCACGTGGAGGGACATATGGGTGTATCAGATCTGAGAGATAGGCGGGGGCGAGACTGTTCAGCGATTTGTAGACATACATGAGAATTTTGAATTGGATTCGAAGATGAACCGGTAGCCAGTGAAGGGAGGCCAAGACTGGTGTAATGTGCTCTCTTTTGCGTGTGCTGGTTAAAAATCGGGCAGCTGCGTTCTGAACCAGTTGTAATCGTGCAATGGTGGCTTGACTGACGCCAAACAGAAGTGAATTGCAGTAATCGAGCCTAGATGTAATGAATGCGTGAATCACTGTCTCCAGGTGCTTTTTGGATAATATGGGCTTCAGCTTAGACAGACGCCTCAGCTGGAAAAAACAGGATTTGACGATCATGTTTACATGACTGTTGAGTTTCATGGAAGGATCCATTATCACTCCCAGATTTTTGACTTTTTGTTTTTCGGACAGGGGTAGAGCAGACAGGTCAATGCAGTGGTTTGAGGTTGTGTCATTGGGAAGGAACAATATGGCTTCAGACTTCTTATCATTGAAGCTTAAGAAATTTAAAGCCATCCAGTCCCTGATGTCAGCCAGGCAGTCGAGCAGAGGTTGAATAGAGCCTGTACCATTTTGTCTTAGGGGGAAGTAGATTTGACAGTCATCAGCGTAGAAGTGGAAAGGTATATTGTGTTTCCGGAAAATAGCACCGAGTGGCAGCAGGTATAAGGAGAACAAGAGAGGACCCAGGATGGACCCCTGCGGAACCCCCCATTTAAGAGCCGCCACTGCAGAAGTAAAATCATTGATGGACACACAAAAAGACCTGTCAGAGAGGTAGGATCTGTTTATGTTTATGTTTATGTTTATGTTTATTAAATTTGTTCATTTTTTTACAAAAGAAACAATACAAGGCAATCTCATAATGATAGTGTACAAAATGTAAAAAAATGAAAGGTGGCAGAAAGAAGAATAAATCTTATTATATCTGCCCCTTATCTCCAACAATCAGATTAAACAACAGTAGTCAAACCATGTAAACAATAATAATCTTCAACCAACTTTTTCCAACAATCAGGTTAAACAATAATATTCTTCAACCAACAGTACAAAATGACTAACTCTTTCTAATTTTCTAACTAATACTAATACAGTACAAAATGACTAACTCTTTCTAGTTTTCTAACTAATACTAATACAGTACAAACTGACTAACACTTTCTAATTTTCTAACTAATGCAATACACATTACGTTATTTCACATATATTTTTTTAACATATTTGTTTTGATCATTTTTTTAAATGTAAACATTGACTTGGCATTTTTAACTACATTCTCCAAGCCATTCCATAATCTAATTCCCTGAATTGAGGTAGAACGTCCCTTCAAACTGGTTCTGAATTGTGGTTTTACAAACAACTCTGTTCCCTTAAGATTATAACAACTTTGTCTTTTAACAAAGTGCATTTGGATATTTAAAGGTAATGCATTATTTTGAGCTCTATACATAACTGATAAAATATTATAGTCTACCAAATCATGGAACTTCAGTAATTTTAGTTGATAAAATAATGTACTTGATGGATGACGGTAATGCTTTCTAGTGATAATTCTTACAGCTCTTTTCTGTAATACAAAAATAGGCTTTGTGATTGTTTTACACGCATTCCCCCAAACATCAATACAATAGATTAAGTGTGGAACAATGATTGTGTTATACAACAAATACAGAGCTTTATCATTCAATAGGTCTCTGACTTTGTACAGTACTGCTATCGATTTAGCTATTTTTATTCTTACAGAATTTATGTGTTGTTTCCATGTCAGTTTGTCATCAATGATAACACCCAAAAACTTCACCTCACTCACTCTACAAATCTCAACATCCTCAATTTTGAGTGGAATTTTGAGTGGATCTGAACCAGTTTAGGGCTGATCCTGAGATGCCCACCCACTGCTCCAACCTAGCAATGAGGATCTCATGGTCGATGGTGTCGAAAGCGGATGTGAGGTCCAATAGGACAAGCAGCACAGAGTCACCAGTATCTGTGGATAGAAAGATGTCGTTAAAAACCTTCAGTAGGGCAGTTTCAGTGCTGTGGAGGGATTTGAAGCCAGACTGGAAAAGCTCGGGGATAGCGTGATCCTCCAGGAAGCACTTTAGTTGGGACTCAACTATTTTCTCTAGAAGTTTAGAAACAAATGGGAGTCTGGAGACAGGCCTGAAATTGGATAATACTGACGGGTCGAGGTTTGGTTTTTTCAGGAGGGGTTGAACAGCAGCATGTTTTAATGATTTTGGCACCACACCCGAGGATAGACTGCTATTTACAATCGAGAGAATGGAGGGACCTAGAGTGTGAAAAACCTCCTTTAGAAGCCGAGGGGGGACCACATCGAAGGGGGAGCCAGATGGTTTCAGGCTGCACATGACCTGCTCTAGAGAGGACAGAGAGACTGGTTCAAAATGGTCAAACACAGCAACAGATTGAGGTGGGATGGATGGATCGTGAGATGGAGGAGAAATGAGAGCCCTGGTGGTTGCGATTTTATCTAAAAAGAAATGTTGGAAGTTCTCGCACAGCTCAGTCGAGGCTTCCATGGGTGATTGTTCAGTGAGGTGGAGAACAGAGTTTAGGGTGGAGAACAGAACTCGAGGGTTACGAGAGTTTGCAGCAATGATATCAGAGAAGTATTGTGATTTAGCAGTTTTCACTGCTTTCTGATATCGGCGCCAGCTCTCTTTTACCATCTCAAAAGAGACCTGCAGACTGTCTTTTTTCCACTTCCTCTCCACCTTTCGGCATTGCTGCCTAGCAGCTCTGGTCGTGTCATTCAGCCACGGTTCGGCCCTGAGTTTTGGTCTTCTCAGTTTAATAGGCGCTACTTGATCCAAAGCCTTTAAACAAACAGAGTCAAACTGGTTTGTCAGCTCCTCAGTGCTGGAGAGGAACCCCGGGGGCTGAATTAACATGTCATTGTTGTAAACCTCAGTGAAACGTGCGGCAGTTAAATGGTTAACATTCCTGCCTTTACGTGCAGGAATGCATGTTTTAGGAGTTACATGGGGGATGGTAAACTGAAAATTCACTGGCCTATGATCTGAGAATACATTGTCTCCTATTTCAAGGTTTGAAACGGTCACATCACATGTTAAAACAAGGTCCAACAAATGTCCACGCTGCTGTGTGGAAGAGTTCACGTGTTGAGTTAAATTAAATGAGTCCAATAAATCTAAAAAGTCCTTAACCATGGGCTTCTCAGGACAACACACGTGCAAGTTGAAGTCGCCTGAAATGACGACCCGAGAATATTTAGCTGTAATTTCAGCCAAGAAATCAGAAAACTCGCTGATGAAGTTCTTAGAACGAGGCGGCCGGTAGACAAGAGCACACAAAGTTACAGGTGAATGTCCGAGTTCAAACACAGTCAGCTCAAAACTGGAGCAGGAGACTGGAATGGACAGTTGTTTACAGTCAAAAGTTGATTTGAAGATAGTTAATAACCCACCGCCACGACCTGATGGTCGCGGGTCGTTAAAAAACAAACAGTTTGGTGGTATTATTTCCGTCAGCGCGCAGGACTCACCCGACGACATCCACGATTCTGTGATGCAGAAAAAGTCCAAGTCGTGCTCTTCAAAGTAATCCCTGAGGATGAACGTTTTGTTGCAAACAGATCGGGCGTTGACAACACAGAATTTGATGATATCCGAGCTAGCCGCTGATGAGCTGCTAGCAGCTGATGTGCTAACAGCTGGTGGGGGGGCGCGCGTCCGCGGCTCGCTGCCCACAGAGAGCTGCTCCGGCCGCAGATCCCCGTTGTTTTCCTGGTCCGTGCACGCGGGAGACTGGCGATGAGAATCGAGACCATCAGCTGAAGACAGCGAGGCAGAACGCCGGGCTCTGAGCTTCACCAGCCGGCCAGCTCGACAGCCGCGTTTCTTCCTCCGAGTCGATCGATTTCTCCGTGCAGGCTGGTGCGAAGAGCAGCGGAGGTAAACGGGCAACTCGTCTCCGAGCAACGGGGGCAGAGGGGGCCTCCCCGAAGTACGCTCATACTGGCCCGAATCAGCGACATCCGCGGCAGCAAAACGTAAATCCAGAAGCTGCTTCCGATCATAAACCAGCAGTGTACTTATGTCTCCAATGAAGAACGAACAAAACACAAAAATTCCAAACACCCACAGGAGAGGTGCACACGCAGCCATGCTTATGGGCGCCATCTTGGATCAAATAACATCTTGGATCACAGTAACAAATTTTGCTGGGTGATTAATTGTCTCAGAAATTTTTGCCATAAATGACAATATTGTTTGAAATATGATAATAATTAGTAATTATTGTCAATTTTAAAAATAAATGTTTGTTAATTTATTTTGCATGTAGTACCTTTTTTGACCACCAGATGGCAGTATAAGACTGTTTGAACCAAAGTATGGATAGTGAGGGAGCGAGCCACGTGTCTATGTAAGAAAAATGGGGAGGCCTCTTGACGTGACATGGGCTGTCTCTCTTCGATTCTCAAAATGGTGGACGCTTATGTGGTTTGAGCTCTTTAGCATAGCATTTTTCATGCAAAGCTTTTAATTAAAAAAAAAACAGTAAACAAGTTCTCAGCTTCTTTTTGCAGAGAAAAACTACTTTTTAGACGAAGGCCATGAATTTTGGAGCTTCGACAAGACAAAGGTTTTCCCCGAGGTCAACCTGTTAGCTTAGCTCGTAGCTTAGCTTCTCAGCCTAGCTACTTTTAACGATCCAAAAATGCAAGTTTGGACCGTTAAAACAGATTTTCAAGAGAAAAGAGAAAGGGAGGGGTCTGTGAAGAGCACCTGAGTTGAACCTTGATCCAGTGTCTTCAGTAGAAAGAGAGAGACACAAATAAACGATAAAGCCGATAAGTGAAAATGAGGTTGATAAATTTCATTGATCATGCGATTAATTGATTTATTGTTTTTCATGACAGGCCTACCAGTCACACCATAAATATAAATAAATATTTTATACACTGTCAAACCAGAATGTGATTGAAAAGCTTGTTTGACATTTTTAATAAAAAAAAAAAAACTCCCAACACTGAACATAAATCAACACAGGCTTAGCTATCAGGGTAACATCTGCTCGCTGTGGGTCAAGGGACAAGTTAGACAGAGCAGCGCTACTGGCGTTCCAAAGTGATTATGTCTGGAGCATGCTGAAAATCTTCCCAGACTTATTGAATCATTTCAGGCTGGGTCAGCAGGATGTGTGCAGGGAAGAGAGGCTGGATAATCAACAGCAATGAGGCTCGCTCACGCTCCAATCATCTCTATGATTCTTCTGTTAAGTGGAACCCCAAAACACTGATCCTCAGTTTTTGCTTCTGGCAAAATACCGAAAATGACGATGAATAAGCCCATTAACCATGACAAAGTGCAGAGATCCGAGAACAGCGTGGACCTCTTGTTGTCTGTGTTTTTACTGAATACCTGCGAGAATCTCAATAAGCAGATGTCCACAAACAGATCCCTTCAGGTCATCAGGAGCTGCCACAACAGAGCAGACGACTCATCACACACACACACACACACGCACGCACGCACGCACGCACACGACACACACACACACACACACACACACATTATGTAAAGGTGTTTTAAACCATCCCACACACTTGCAATATTCTAAACAAAGTTTCTAAAGTCTAAAAGAGTCCAGCATGTCATGTTCTCCACGCTCTGCTACCTGCCGCTCTGCCTGCCAGTGCTCTTGGCCACGCCCACTTCTCCGCTGCAGAGTGGAGATATTTATTTAAATAAAAATTCCATGCCAATTGTACGGCTCATCTCTCAATTAGCCAAGTGTGTGTCATGTCCACTCTTACTTTGAAAAACCACAAAAGAGCGAGTGTGCAAAAGTCAAAAAGTGAAAATAAGTTGTGAATGACTCTCAGCTACCATACCAAAATGTTGTTCAATATCAATAAAAATAACAAAAATAGATATATTTGTGTTCATCATTGTAAATTAGCTGTGATGCCCTTCTTAAACCAGGTTGACATAAAAATTTAATCAGTTACAAATTTACATCCAATAATTCTTTTGAATGTTTTATTATGGGTGCTGCCCCACCACTTAAACCCCCTCACCATATTGCATTGAAGACTTAAAAAAAAATAATAATAATAATAATAATAAATAAATAAAATAAAAAATATTTGGAAATATAACAAAAATATAAAATGTAAAAGAAAAACAGTAATAATGGATACAGATTTAAACTATACATTGAATTTACATTTATAAATTCAATGCATAGTTTAAATCTGTATCTGTTGATCAAAACCAACAAGAATTACAACTCATAATGCCACAATCAAAAACTAAACTAAAAAACGGGGAGTGGACTGTGTTGATTTCCCATAATGCTTAGCAGTATTTTAGTGTTCTGGGCTGCACCATGAGTCAGAAGGACGTCTGTGATATAGACCTGCCTCTTGTGTGCTATTAAAGTTTGGGTATTACCTGTTGTGAGGCTCAGAATGTCTTCTTTGGGTTTAACTCACACAATGTTAAAACAGAAGTCACAGAGTATAGTGTAATACACGTGCTCGCCATTCAAAAATTGCCAAAGAAGGAGCCGACGGTCTGCTATGGTCCTTCGACCCCTCCTGGTTAATCAAGACTCTGCCAACACAACCTACTGTTGAGGTTATGGCAGTCACACGTAAGGTTGGGCATCGTTTGAATTTGAGCGATTCCGGTTCCGGTTCCGATTCTTCGTTTCGATTCCGATTTTTTTCGATTCTTGATTCCGATTCTTTTTGTAGGCGGGGTTAAAAAAAGACATGTCAATTCAATTCAGTTCAGTTTATTTATACTGTATAGCTCCAAGTCACAACAGAAGTTGTCTCAGGGCACTGAACAAAAAACAATCAAATATAAAAATAATAAGTTAACAGAAACTTTAATATAAAAATAATGGTAACACTATTTATCTGAGGAGACTACTTTGAGTTTAACTCCATGTTATAAAAAAGCTACAGTAGTTAGCCAGAGTTATTTCAGGATGAAATAATTTGAACTTCTGTTTGAATTTAATGCTATGAACTTTTTCCTTTTTGTTACATTTACTATGAATTTCTCACAGGGCAGATTAGAGCCAACATGGACTCACCAACATATATTATTATTATTATTATACATATAATATTGTCCAGTGTGTGCTGGTGAAGATTCTCAGTCGTCCAGGACATGATGAAATCAAAAAAGGCGTTCAATACAGGATCAACTGGACTTTATTTGTTGTAGAAAACGTTTCGACTTCTGTCCAGAAGTCTGAATTGAAAGAATTGAAAAAGACTTCTGGACAGAAGTCGAAACGTTTTCTACAACAAATAAAGTCCAGTTGATCCTGTATTGAACGCCTTTTTTGATTGTCCAGTGTGTGATGCTGCAGTCATGTTACTGAGCTCCCACTGATGGGCTAACCTGGTTCCACCACCTGCAGCAGGATCCTCAGACAGAACAGCTGATAAGATGTCCTGGTATCTGCAGCCCTCTCTCCATTTGTTTCTTCATGGACATGGAGCTGTGACATTATGTTGTGCCTCTTCCTCAGCAAAACGCTCCTCCAGTGGAGACTTTCTGGACAGACTGCAGGAAGTTCCTAAACAAACAACAGGTTTATCAGTATTATCAGTAAAAAGAGATTATTAAATCATTTTTAAGACTGAGAATGTGTACAATTATTAGCTCTGTTGTTATTGCCTAACTAACCTATTCAATAATTCTTCAAACTGTGACATTCACTCATAATGGAATGAAAGAGAACATAAACAGAAATTATATAATACTGAAAACTAGAGACATTTAGACATTTTAAAAGACACAGAGAACTTTAAATGGATTAAGAATGTTAATAAGTGTTGGATTTGAGTGCAATGTAAGTGCAATCCATGGTTGAATTGAATCCACATCTGAAAAGGGATGCAACCTTTTCACAACATATGCTGTAACTGTTCTGTGGCACTCTTCATTCAGTTAACACTGACGTTTTTACCTTGGACAGTCACTGGTGAACACTGTGAAGCCATTTCAGGTCGTTTGTCTAAGAAAAAATACAAGCTAACGTTAGCATCGTGTTTGTATTTGAGCTGACTTACCGCTTTAAGCGGAGTATAACTTGTTAGCTGCCTTAATGTTGGTATGAGATGTAGTTTATAGTTTATTTATTTACCTGATGGAGCCGAAGAGGTAGCGATTAGCGAAAAGTTCGGCGGAGCGTTTTGCAGACGGACCACTCTGTACTTCCGGTCGGATACGAAGCGAAAATAATCCGGTGGAGCGCGTCAAAGACGGGACACTATTTTACTTCTCCACCCTCCTTTGCATGATAGAAAATTATTGCAAGTGCTGCACTGACTGGTCATTTTATTAATTAGTAAGCTTTCGATCTCGGGTGCACACTTCCGGTGGATTCTTCTTCATTGGGTTTCGGCGGCGGCTACTTCCGGTCGGCTAACTAGCATCGGACATAGGAATCGCAAATTAATATTTTGAACTATTCCGGGAAAACCGGACAGTTAGTCCCGGTTCCGAACGATTCTCGATTCTCGATGCCCAACCCTAGTCACACGTGCACAGGCTGCAGCCAGACCTGCTGACAGTCTCTGTACGACCTGCACTGACTGATCCAGACAAAAATACTCCGTCTAAAGACGAAGTGGATTCCGATCCAGACCTTAAAGTCCTTTACCAGTTTCGCAAACAGTTAAAACTAATCAAGAGCATCCTAACTTTCGCTCATGGACCAACGTCCTCACCTGTGTTCGTGGTTCCCCATGACCAAAGGGGGGTGATGTTAGTTCATGCCCATGATCTCCCGTCCGCAGGACACAAAGGAGATAAAGCCACGCTGATGGCATTAAAACAAATTGCCTATTGGCCTGGAATGAAAAAGGATGTCAAGGACTACATTGAAGGGTGCGTGGTCTGTGGCCAGTTTCAGCCAACCAGACCACTTCACAGAGCACCACTGCAAAGCAGAGGCATTGCATTCCCATGGTCTGACCTCCAGATCGACTGGGTTGGACCACTCACTAAGAGCTCTAGAGGAAATAAATATTTTCTCACGGTAACCTGTGCATTCACCAAATGGGTAGAATGCCTACCAGCTCCTAACGACACAGCACAAACTACTGCTATGTTGTTAATGAATCATATATTCTCAAGGTTTGGACTTCCCCTTAGGGTGAACTCAGACCAAGGTACACACTTCACAGGTGAAGTGATGAAAGAACTGTGGAAGACGCTAGGCGTCAAGGCCAACTTTCATGTCGGCTACCACCCACAGGCTTCAGGCCAAGTAGAGAGAGCAAACAGAACTGTGGTGAGTATTTTGAAGAAATACGTGGCTGCAAACCACAAGGACTGGGACGTGAAACTCCCTCTGGTCCTCATGGCCATAAGAGCCACTCCACACACATCAACTGGCATCTCTCCCTTCGAGATGATGACCGGTCGACAAATGACTCTCCCTCTACACCTGTTGTACCAACCAGGCGACATTGCCATGGCGACAGCCTACACTACACAACAATACATGAAAGATTTGAATGTACACCTCAGAAACACTTTTGCTTTCACCCAGAAAAACCTGGAAAGATCCGCTGAAGGACGCAAGGCGTACTACGACCAGAAGGCCTCTCACAATGAACTCCAAGTGGGAGACAGAGTCTGGTAGTAGTAGTAGTAGTAGTAGTAGTATTTTCTTTATTTCAGATACAATACAAGATCCATATATGTATATAAAAAGAATAAAACATAAAAAAGATTAAAAAGATTAAAAAGCTTTCCTATAAAAAAAATAAAAATAAGAATAAAAGACTAAAAAGCTTTCCTATAGAGGCTCATCCACCAATGAGTCCCCAGAATAGAAAAATATCTCACAGAGCTTAGTCCAGGGTTGGTCAGTGTAGTGATGATGCAGTTTTCAGATACAGACAATCTACACATGCATCTATACATGAGGTTACGCAGCACCGCTTGGCAGGTAGGCACACCTGCATCTGCAAACATTTTGCTCGCACTGCTCCATCGAGGTACCCTCAGCATCATCCGAAGGCCATCATTATATGCCACAGTTAGTCTATACATACTGCTCTTTTTATAACGTCTCCACAGGTGAGCGGTGTACAAAGGAGTGCAGTAGGCCTTAAAGAGTTGGATCTTAAC
>JBBPBX010062140.1:10299-20915 GCA_038048925.1 Garcialebias charrua | reverse complement strand
ACAGTTTTCCAACAGCTTCAGACTCCAGGAGAGGTTTGCAGTCAGCCTTTTTTCAAGGTTGCTTGTGTCCCGATTAGATTAGTTGCATTATTTATTTTTCAGGGCAGGCTACAGTGTACTCCGACTGCAGCCTTGAGTCCAGGTGCCGTCTGGGTCCAAATCGCCGAATCATGTGAGGTTTCATTCAATCCGAGCTACAGGTCCCCGTCTGCCCCCTGATGTAGCCCGGTCGGCTGTAATATATACATATATACATATATATACATATATATATATATATACATATATATATATATATATATATATATATATATATATATATATATATATTTTCATTCATTCATTCATTCATTCAACCTTTATTTATACAGGCTAGCCTCGTTGAGTCACGGGGACTCATTTACAAGAGGGACCTGTCTCACTCACACCAAACAACCATCCACTCTCACACTCACACCTAGGGTCAATTTAGAGTCACCAATCAGCCTAACAAGCATGTTTTTTGGTCTGTGGGAGGAAACCGGAGTACCCGGAGGAAACCCACGCATGCACGGGGAGAACATGCAAACTCCACCCAGAAAGGCCCCGGACCGGGATTTGAACCGGCAACCTTCTCGCTGAGAGGCAGCAGCTCTACCAGTTGTGCCACCGTGCTGCCCATATATATATATATATATATATATATATATATATATATATATATATATATATATATATATATATATATATATATATATATATATATATATATATATATATATANTTTTTTAATATATATTTGAGATTTGACAATGGAAGATAAAAGCTAAACAAAACAAAAATGACAGTGCATTAAAGAGTCATACTGGTTGATACTAATGTAAGCAAGTGAATCATCATGGGTTAAAATATGCAACAAAAAGTACAGTTTATACTGCCCCTAACAAAATTCACAAGCTTGTTCCTGTCTGTTGTGGGCGTGGTTTGAAGAGTCCATTAGACACGCTATTGGCTTACTACGTGCACACGTGACAAGACGTTATTGGTTGATGCAGCTTCAACAGGAAGAAGACAAAGATGGGGGACGCAGACAGTGACAGTTGTCTTAGCGGTTAGTGGTTTAGCATTAGCTATATATTTTTTACCTGTTTAGCGTTAGCAAAGCAACTTTTTTAGTTAGTGGAATAAGGGTTAGCGAAGTTATCTTTTTGGTTAGTTGTGCCCACCACTGCAGATACATTATGTTTCGTACAAATGATAAAACAATACAGGCCACAGCGCAATGATATAATTAAAATTCAAGCAAAGACTAATTGCAGCGCAGAACACTCAGTATTCTGTCATAAATACTTGTAATAATAATAATAATAATAATACATTTTATTTGTAGGCGCCTTTCTTGGCACTCAAGGTCACCTTACATTGTCAATCATAAAAACGGACAGACTTGTATCAGTTTTCTTCCTGAGGAGAAACTGTGTTTGATGTCTTCTTCAGCATGAGTGTGTTTAAGTATTTGTTAAAGTCAGCAACATGTTTACACATACAAACTATTTTTTCTTAACGGTGCTCATATAACATTAATCGATTATAACTCTTTTTGTTACCAATTAAATAATTTATACATAACTCCTAAAAGTTTTTATCATGAAAATACAACCAAACACAGAGGCGGTAGTTATTCCCTATAAATTACATATTTTGTTGTGTTCCTAAAACATTTTCATATGTTTTATCTCATCACTACATATGGTTAATGAATTAGTTTATCATAAAGGGGTTCATACTGATAGTCGAACAGCCACTCACAACAGTGCAGTCAAACAATGCCCAGTTTTTTAAAATTAAATTAAATATAACCTGAGAAAGATTTATTAATGCTTGCTCAGGCTGACACTAATGTGAAGTCTATGTCATCAAATATGTAATAAATCTTTAACAAAAAATACATTCTAGTTATACAAATCATTGCATGTGCAAATAGTTTTTTTTAAATATTAATTAGATGTTTGTTGTTTATCTCAGCATTATATGAACTTCAGATCCTTTTATGAGATTTTTTTTGGCTGGAATAAATACACCAAACTCATACAGGATGCGGACATTGGTTAACATGTCACACATTAGTCTGCAGCACAAACAAAAAGCACAGAGAAAACACAATAAAACAAAGTTTTAATCCTCCAGAACAGAACATGTACAAAAATGCATTAGGCTTTCAGGCTGAAAGACAACAAAGGAGACATCATCCACACTGCAGAGCTCCATTAAGAACATCATCAAACAGTCTCCTGCAGAGCTGCACAAGCTCGTCCTCTGCTGTAAACATCGTATTTTAGGTAAAAACTCTTTAATGACTGCGGGAGTTCTCACACAGAAACATGCAAACAGAACTGATCTATAGATCAATAAATTTATGGTTGCCAGTTTTCTGGTGTCTGAGGTAAAAAAAAAATACTAGTGCAACTCTTGTGTTTGGAGGAAAATAGCTGAATACATTTTCAAAAAATATCAAGACAAACACAAATAATTTTAATAATACATGATTTAACAATAAAATTGGTGTTTTACCAAGCTCAGCTGAAAAGTGTAGGTTTATTTCTCCAAAGGTTATTTTTATGGTTTAGAGCAGCATACATCCTGACCTCAAGGTTCACCTCAGTTTGAAAGCAGGCATTGGAGACATGATGTGTGTGATAGAAAGCCTGCAGAGCACATTAAGGCAGCTTCATCTCAGCATCAGATGCGAATTGGTGCTAATTTCTAAGCTCCATCAGACCTCCACAACTTTGTTCTACATGAACTCCCAGTTAAGTGCTTTAAAATGGTGCTTCACATGGAGAGAGACATGCACTTTCATTCATTCATTCAACCTTTATTTATACAGGCTAGCCTCGTTGAGTCACGGGGACTAAGAGGGACCTGTCTCACTCACACCAAACAACCATCCACTCTCACACTCACATCTAGGGTCAATTTAGAGTCACCAATCAGCCTAACAAGTATGTTTTTTGGTCACTTGAAGCCAAAAACCAAACTAAAACGCAGAAGAACAAATATACATTTTATAATTTATGAATAGGCTGTATGAAAGCTTTTTTTTTTGTAAAGATGTTAAAGTTCTTTTTTTTCTTCTTTTTAATTTTTTGAGAGAGAAAATGTTACAATTTATTCAAGGATTCAAGGTTCTTTGTCATCATTCACATCACATGTGGTACATGAGGTGGAACGAAACTATGTACACAGGGTCCCAGTTACAGCCAACAAAAATACAAATTGTAAGGAAAAACAGTAATAAGATCTAAGATATGAACTAAGAAATACGCTAAACTATACACTAAGCACTAATAGTACAAAACAATGCGCCAAACAACAGCAGCACGAACATGAGTCTGTGAGCAGATGAGGACGAATGAACACAGCAACATGAAATAAATCAGCAGCTTGAGATCAGCATCATTGATAATCAGCAGCACATATCAACAACCAAGTGGCATTACAGTGATTTTTATTACGATGAATGAAAGAAACCGACCTGTTTTCACATATTTAATTAATTCTTAAACTCAGACATGGTTTTCAAACAGCAAAAATTCACTTGAAACTCACAGTTGTTCTTTTTTCATACGAGGATAAAGTGCAAGAGCACACAACACACTTTGCTGCTTCAGCAGAACTGTGGGAAGGCTGCTGACCATCTATGACGGACTGTTTTATTTTTTTATTTTTCTGCTGAGCCAGCAAAATGTCAATGTGAGCGTTAAGTCCCTGCAAAGATTTGATAAATCCACTTGCTGCAGAGGTGACTAAGGCAGCATAGCAGGGTGCATAGGACGGCATCTGTTTAGAGTCAGCAGCTGTGGAAAAGTGGCTCAGCTTTCATGAATCGTGTGTCACACAAGTCAGAGGTGGACTAATGTATTTGTATGCCTCATGTGGACGCAATCAATGCATATTTATTTTTTAGTCTAAACATCTCTAATACTTGGAGCTGTCTTTCTGATTAAAATATTTTGGGCAAAATTTGATTTCACAAGTTCATTAACACTGGGATTAACATCATTAGTGTATTTGCAGTTATGGATACAGTCTATGTTGATGCTCTGATGTCAATGCATTGTTGCTGGATGACTTGAGGATTTTGTAAATAAGTCACTGTTGCCATGTAAGTGTGTGTGAGTGGATAATAACATCAGCCTTTATCATCCGTGGACACGTTTATCATCTCATAAAAGTCAAAAATATCATTAGGCATGTCTTTTTTCCCCCATATTGTACTAAAACATATTGAACGTCCATGGTGGTGTCCATGTGATGCGCCTGATGTTTGGTTCAGGTCCTGCAGTGGTTTACTGGTGTCGCTGAATTGTTGTAGAAAGTGCTGGCAAGACATTTCACTTTTTGTTCAAATGCATATGTCAGCTGTTTGCAAAGTTTCTTGAAAGTTTTGAGTACTTTAAATGTTTGCAATTCTTTCAGGAGAGTGGTAGCATAGTGATTAGAGAAGGTGAGCCTGTGATCGGAAGGTCGCTGGTTCAACTCCCTGAACCAACAACATCAAATTGTGGATGGGATAGGCAGAAGCAGCCACAACTGCCTCCACCCTCGTTTGCCCCGCTCTTGGCCCTTGAGCAAGGCCCTTAACCTCCACCATCTGCTCCCCCGAGTGCCCTCGATGGCAACTCTGCTCCACACAGAGGGCTGTGGTAGCTCGGTGGTTGCATCAGGAAGGGCATTCTGTGTAAAACAGTTGCCAAGTCTTTGTGCGAGTTAGTTCACTGTGGTAACCCCTGAAGAAGGGAGCAGCTGACAGGAAATAAAAATATCTGCAGTTTTTCAAAAATGTACTTACACAATGTGCTTTTTGTAATTCAGTCATTATAAAAACTGGATTAAATATTTAGATTATTATGTGTTAAATTAATTTGGACCTTTCAACTTTCAATGTGAAGTCTTGGACAAAAAACAGTTTTAGGTGAACGTTGTGCGTATACCGTACTTATCTAATCTGTCTTCTAGAAAATGAAGTGAAAACTGATGGTGATTAAACTAAATTTACAGTAAACATAGAGAACAGTTTTACAGGTCCACTGACATTATCTTACAAATTTGCATGAAATGATAGAAGATATATATATTTTATCATTCCACTATGTTTGTTTTTGCAAACAAAAGGATAAATTAATGAAAATTCCTACCAAACTGAGTCTAAAAATAAAAAACGCTTTTCTCTCTGAAAATTCCGACTACAAGCGAATGCAACATTTGTGACGTAGGAAGGAGAACGTCTTTAGAACACCCCTAGCCTGGCCTTCGCCTTCCTGCACAGCTCCGCTCAATTCTCATTTCCCTTCACTGCTCAGTCTGGGACTTCTCCCATAGACAACGATTTCTCCGGCTGATTTTTGACCGGACCAATCAGAGAACAGAAGGGGCGGAGTTTTTGGCCCCTAACCCATGCCCCCACCTGTCCCAGCTCGCAGCCAGCTCGCAGCCAGCTCGCAGCCAGCTCGCAGCCGCATGTTCTCATTCAAAGCAGTGACGGTCCCTTATATGGGCAATATGGGCGGTTGCCCAGGGCGGCGTCCAGCAGGGGCCGGCAAAGCAGAAGCAGAAGAAGAAGGAGAGATACTGCGCCTCGATTATTTTATTTTTATTTTTAATCTTTTACAACTTTTGTTTTTAACAACATATAACACCGAACACCTCTACCGCACTGCTCCTGGGCCGCCCCGCCCTTCATTTATTTACATGTCCTCAGTTTAATCACCGCAGCAGCTGCTGGGATGCACGGTGCACCTTTTCCACTTTCACTTTCGTTTTGTTATGCGCGGAGGTGACACTACGTGCGGTCAGTGGAAAGATCATGGAAGGGGGGAAAAGTAAGGGTGGTGCAGAGAAGAGAAGGAAAACAGACGCAGCTAAATGTACAACCATGATTGACACTGTTTCACTCAAACAGCAGCTGCAGCTTGAGATCAAACAGGTAAGACATGCTGTTGAACTTTGCTGCAAACCACAGTTCAAGTTAATTATGAAGTCAATGAATTTTGTGGTGTGTGGCATTGTGACATAACATTCTGTTAAATAATTTAAATAATATATGAGTCTGGTGAAGACCTGCTCTATATGAAAAGTGCCCTGAGATGTCAGATGATTCAACTCTTTAATGAAATTGGCCTGAATTGATCAAAAGTCTTTGTAAAAAGGGGAGATTTGTGTTGAGTTATGACAATTTTTTAATGTGATTTAGTGTCAGGAGTGATGAGGGGATTGTTCCTGTCAGTATGAAGGAACAGGTGAGCTGTTCTAACTGTGTGTGAACAAACATTAGTAATATAAACACTTTCTAAACAACAGTAGTGACTCATTATATTTTTATCATTAAAAGTAAGATAATAAAAGCATAAAGCAATGAAAGGGAATAGTATGACAGTAATATGAAATAAGCCAGCATATTTTGCCATTGAAAATATATTAATTGGTTAAATCAAAATGTGTTTTCCATATCAAATGTACTAAAGCTTTACAGATTATTGTCTGGATGCAGGCTCAATACATGTAGTCCTCTGGACAGATTCTTCTTTGTATCAAAAAGACTTCAGTCTGAGGAGCTGTGACAAACTCATCGTTCCTCCTTGATAGAGAGGAACGATGGTTTGAGAGAGGAGTAAAGGAGGCCATCTTTGTGAAAAGAAACCGTCCATCATTAAACAGAGGTGGAGGCCTCCGTGTTCAACTGTCCCCCTCTTACAATGCTGTGATTGCTAGTATCTTACCGTTCACATAAAATATTTGATAATGTTCTTATGGAAACAATTTTTGAATAATGTTCATAATGTGTTAATGCTACATGTTTGTCTCAGGCTACTTCTTGTTCTGCCATTAACTCTAAAATAGTTATTGAATAGATTATATATGTAGGTAAAACTAGATGTTGAACAACCCATTAAAATACACCAGAATCACCAAAATGCAGGAAATGGCATCTATTTTATTCAAAATTTTCTGAGAGAGGACCGCCACTGGCAATCTAGCGGCCGGGGGGGGGGGCGTTGGGGTTGCTCGCCCAGGGCGCCAAATAGGCTAGGACCGCCTCNGGGTTGGGGTTGCTCCCAGCTCGCAGCCAGCGAGCAGCCGCATGTTCTCATTCAAAGCGATGCAAAGCGATGCAGGACTGTTTTATATGTGACACAAATGTATTAATTTCCCCTTCTTAATCCCTTATCTGGAGTTTTCTTTTGTTTTTTTGGCCAAAAGTCAAGTGATCGCTCCCTCCTCCCTCCTCCTCTCTCTCCGCTGAGTGCAAAGAATAAGGAAGTGCCTCAGGTTGTCACGAGAGAAAAAAACTCGGGTTTTACGTTGCTGCCCGAGTCCCTGCATATTTTCTGGTCTTCTGGTGTGCTGGACCAGCGCTACATGGTTTTATTTTATATTTTTCAAACGTTTTATTAACATATAAACACAGAATATGCAGGCAGCGAGAGAAAATGCAGCAGGGGGCGGAGCTGATGTCAAGTTCGGCAGAGCACAGAGGGGGAGGGAGCAGAATGCTTTCCCGGTTCAAAATTTTTCTAAGATCCAATGGTTTTGTTCCTCAGGCAGAGGCCACGCCTCCAGCAAGAATCGTTTCTCTATGGAGAAAGTCCAGACCCTAGTACGAAGCGAAGTAAAGGACAAGGGTCTGGTTTTAACCAGGCTAGAACGCCCCATATAAATATTCATGGCGAACAAGAAATAAAACAAAATTATCAATCTAAGTTAAGATTTGAGCTATTTGTCTTTAGTTTTGGAAGCAGGAAGTTAGATGAGCAGAAACAGCAGGTTCTAATTTAGGTCTGCACCCGTATGTATTTGACTCTTACCTGTTCAGGAAACAGGGAGCTCAGTCCGAGGGGAGGCAGCTTTATTTATTCCATTTTTGACGAAGGTCTTACATCTTTTGGGAAAGTGAAAAGGCTCACTTGTTCACTGATGATATTAGAACACCCAAAGGCGACACACCGAACCGGCATTTTTTAAGTTTTACAAAAAAAAAGGCGATCTGGCTGAGAATGAATATGCGTTAATGGCAGACGAAGACTGAAGGTCCTGCTTCCTACGTCACAAATGTTGCATTCGCTTGTAGTCGGAATTTTCAGAGAGAAAAGCTGTTTTTAATTTTAGACTCAGTTTGGAAGGAATTTTCATTATTTTATCATTTTGTTTGCAAAAACGAACATAGTTGAATGATTAAATATATGTCTTCTATCATTTCATGCAAATTTGTAAGAGGATGTCAATGGACCTTTAAATTTGTACACACGAGCCCACCATGAGCAGCAACTGTAAATATAAGTAGATAGAGGATTTAAATAAACACTTTTGAGACAACATAATTTTCTTTTATTGCCACTGCAAGAGAATTCAATGTGGTTTGTGGTGCACAGAAACATCAAATAAAATGTATTGCCCAACTACTGCAATAAACAGATCAGCTTAGATCTCACACCCCCACCTAAACAGTGGTCCTCATCAAGCCCTGAGCACATGAACTGAACCTCAACCCTTTCTATGATGTGTGCACGGGTCGTAACTTATTAATGCTGAGGGGTGCAGGTGGTAAAGAGAACTCTCCTTTCTTCCACTGCCCTCCAATCCTGGGTCTCTGCAGTGTCTGAGGGTCAACGATCTGTAGATTATATAATGTCACCATCGCTCACAGATTTCTCCAGTATGCATCATGTTTGCTCCCTGCCAGGCGGCACGTTGAGAGGCCAGCTGGAGTGATGTGTTTATATGCATAGATGAAATGCAGAGGAAAGGATGGAGGAAAGAGAGATGGAAGAAAAATGGTTATGGGTAAAGGAACGGTAATGAAAGAGGAGGTAAGATGTTCAAGAAGCTGGAAAATTGTTGAGACATTACATGAGACGACTGGATGGATGATGGTTGTTGTGTTTTTACGCCGTTACTTTTGTTCCAATTTATACTTTCCTTCATGCAGAACGGTTTTTGCTTCAGCTTTTTTTCCTCTACTGATATTCGCTGCCGACACTTTTCTTCTTCGGAGTGTTTTCTCATCAAGTTCTCTTGTCTGTACGAGGCAGGTCTGACAGGATCATTACCGTTCGTCATGTGGAGAGTCTGACAGATCCAGTTTACTTTAACACGTCACTCCACATCTTTTGACAGTACATCCAATCATATTTGGTGTGCAGTTTCTACTGAATTAGTGCTATAAAGCTGCTGTTGCCTGCCATCAAGAAAGGTTGTCCAGTGTGCATGTGAATGTTCTTTTGTTTGTCTGTTAGCAAAATATCTCATAAACCAATGAACAGGTTTGAATGGAAATCTAAAAAATCTACAGCTGATAAACTTTGGGAGTCAATCCACTAACAGATGGCTGCCATATCTAGTCAACCTTACCCAAAAATAAAAATTTAATTGTTAATTTTTGTTAAAATAAAAGGCTGACATTGCAGAAGAAAATATTAGTAAAACTACAGAGGCTCAAGGAAACTCAAGGAGGGTCAAGGAGAACCAGACAACCTGAATCTGGACAGAAGGCCTAAAGAGGTTGAAGCTAATGAGAAGATGGCTGCATGAGACCAATAGGAATGGAGAACAGGTGTAGGTGGGCGTGGCAGCTCAAGGAAGCAGGAAAAATACTGAGTGAGGGAGAAGAAGCTGGTGGCAAAGAGAAAGACATCAAATTAAAATACAAATAACTGAAGACAACTGAGAAATAAATCATTGTTGCAAAAAATAACAATTCTAACAGTAAACACAAACTCGAAAGGACCCCCCCCTCCCCCATTCACATATCCTGACAGCAATATTATTCCTTTATTTTTATTATTTGAAGACAAAACTTTTAACTCAATCATTTATCAACAGAAGCTGATCTTAGTTTAAAACTGGCAGTGGTGATATGTGTACCTACAGGAAATAATAGGCCCTATTTTATTTTATTTCTTTTTTTGTGTAGAAGAACAAGTAAAGAAGAATCAATAAATATTGTTTCTCTAACAGATTTTAGGGCAACTTTATTTATGACACATTCAATCACTAGATTTCTGTAAGCTGCTGGCCTTTTTTAGCCATGCAGTGATCAATCATTTGATTTTATTTGCTCAATGCTTAATTTAGAACAAAATATTTGCTAAAATAAGTTTCCCTCAGTTGTTACAGACATTTTTTAAACTTGTGGCATTCAGCACTTGTACAGCATCATTTTTCTATTTCATGGTACAGCTTCACACAACATGACCCTCACTTTAAGGTTCTTCATGTGTTCATGAAGTTATGTCCTCTATAGGAAATAGATGAACCGATTATCTAAACATCACTTCATAAAAATATGACAAAGATAAAGCATCAACTTTACTGATACATTGTCATTAACTGTAATAAACTCATTCATCTTACATCTTTTCATGCTGATTGCAGATTCATGGTCACATACTGTATATGCAAACAAATAAACAACAGATGTACGAACAACTTCCTTTTCTTCAGAAAACACAAAAAGGCAGAAGTGAGCTAACCTGAGCTGGTCTATAAAGGGCTAAACTAAATCCTACAAGTGTCAGAAGCCACATATTTAAACCTAAATGCTAAAAAAGGAAAATACATGCAAATATAAACTTGAATTA
>JBBPBX010062139.1:0-20915 GCA_038048925.1 Garcialebias charrua | reverse complement strand
TAGATGAGGGTGGGAACGTAGATCGATCGGTAAATTGAGAGCTTTGCCTTTTGACTCAGCTCTCTCTTCACCACGACAGACCGGTACAGCGCCCGCTTCACTGCGGACGCTGCACCTATCCGCCTATCGATCTCACGCTCCAGTTTTCCCTCATTCGTGAACAAGATCCCGAGATACTTAAACTCCTCCACTTGGGGCAGGACCTCCTCCCCGACCCGGAGAGGGCATGCTACCCTTTTCCGGCTCAAGACCATGGCCTCGGATTTGGAGGAACTGATCCTCATCCCGGCCGCATCACACTCGGCTGCAAACCGCTCCAGTGAAAGTTGTAAATCACGAACTGATGAAGCCAGTAGGACCACATCATCTGCAAAAAACAGAGAAGCGATTCTAAGGTCACCAAAACGGATCCTCTCAACACCTTGGCTGCGCCTAGAAATTCTGTCCATAAAAGTTATGAACAGAATCGGTGACAAAGGGCAACCTTGGCGGAGTCCAACTCTCACCGGAAACGAGCCTGACTTACTGCCGGCAATGCGGACCAAGCTCTGACACCGGTCGTACAGGGACCTAACAGCCCTTATCAAAGGGCCTGGTACCCCATACTCCCGGAGTACCCCCACAGAACCCCCCGAGGGACGCGGTCGAATGCCTTCTCCAAGTCCACAAAGCACATGTAAACTGGTTGGGCAAACTCCCACGCACCCTCCAGGACCCTGTTGAGGGTGTAGAGCTGGTCCAGTGTTCCACGACCAGGACGAAAACCACACTGCTCCTCCTGAATCCGAGGTTCGACTATCCGACGGACCCTCCTCTCCAGAACCCCTGAATAGACCTTACCAGGGAGGCTTAAGAGTGTGATCCCCCTATAGTTGGAACACACCCTACGGTCCCCCTTTTTGAATAGGGGAACCACCACCCCAGTCTGCCAATCCAAGGGAACTGCCCCCGATGTCCACGCGATATTGCAGAGTCGCGTAAGCCAACACAACCCTACAACATCCAGAGCCCTAAGGAACTCCGGGCGAATCTCATCCACCCCCGGAGCCTTGCCACCACGGAGCTTTTTAACCACCTCGGCGACCTCAGCACCAGAGATCGGAGAACCCGACCCAAAGTCCCCAGGCTCTGCTTCCTCAGTGGAAGACGTGCCAGTAGGATTGAGGAGGTCTTCGAAGTATTCCGCCCACCGACTCACAACATCCCGAGTTGAGGTCAGTAGCACGCCACCCCCACCATAAATGGTGTTGGTCGCGTACCTCTTTCCCCCCCTGAGACGCCGGATGGTGGACCAGAATCGCCTCGAAGCCGTACGGAAGTCATTCTCCATGGCCTCTCCGAACTCCTCCCACGCCCGAGTTTTTGCCTCAGCAACCACCCGAGCCGCATGCCGCTTGGACTGCCGGTACCTATCAGCTGCTTCCGGGGTCCCACAAGCCAAAAAGGCCCAATAGGACTCCTTCTTCAGCCTGACAGCATCCCTCACTGCCGGTGTCCACCACCGGGTTCGAGGGTTGCCACCACGACAGGCACCAACAACCTTGCGGCCACAGCTCCGATAAGCTGCCTCGACAATAGAGGCGCGGAACACGGCCCACTCGGACTCCATGTCCCCCGCCTCCCTCGGAACGTGTTCAAAGCTCTCCCGGAGGTGGGAGTTAAAGCTCCGTCTTACGGGAGACTCTGCCAGACGTTCCCAGCAGACCCTCACAATACGTTTGGGTCTGCCAGGTCTGACCGGCATCCTCCCCCACCATCGGAGCCAACTCACCACCAGGTAGTGGTCAGTTGACAGCTCCGCCCCTCTCTTCACCCGAGTGTCCAAGACATGCGGCCGCAGATCAGATGAGACGACAACAAAGTCGATCATCGAACTGCGACCTAGGGTGTCCTGGTGCCAAGAGCACATATGGACACCCTTATGCTTAAACATGGTGTTCGTTATGGACAATCCATGACGAGCACAGAAGTCCAATAACAGAACACCACTCTGGTTCAGATCAGGGGGGCCGTTCCTCCCAACCACACCCCTCCAGGTCTCACTGTCATTGCCCACGTGAGCGTTGAAGTCCCCCAGTAGAACAAGGGAGTCCCCAGGAGGCGCACTCTCCAATACCCCCTCCAAGGACTCCAAAAAGGGTGGGTAGTCTGAGCTGCCGTTTGGTGCATAGGCACAAACAACAGTCAGAGCCCGTCCCCCCACACGTAGGCGAAGGGAGGCTACCCTCTCGTTCACCGGGGTGAACCCCAACGTACAGGCACCAAGATGGGGGGCAACCAGTATGCCCACTCCTGCTCGGCGCCTCTCACCAGGGGCAACTCCAGAGTGGAAGAGTGTCCAACCCCTCTCAAGGAAACTGGTTCCAGAGCCAGAGCCATGCGTTGAGGTGAGTCCGACTATTTCTAGTCGGAAACTCTCAACCTCACACACTAGCTCAGGCTCCTTCCCCACCAGAGAGGTGACATTCCATGTCCCAATGGCCAGCTTCTGTAGCCGAGGATCAGACCGCCAGGGTCCCCGCCCTCGGCCACCACCCATCTCACATTGCACCCGACCCCTTTGGCCCCTCCCACAGGTGGTGAGCCCATGGGAAGGGGGACCCACGTCTCCTCTTCGGGCTGTGCCCGGCCGGGCTCCATGGGTAAAAGCCCGGCCACCAGGCGCTCGCCAGCGTGCCCCACCTCCGGGCCTGGCTCCAGAGTGGGGCCCCGGTGACCCGCGTCCGGGCGAGGGAAAACTTAGTCCATTTATTTCACTCATCATAGGGGTTTTTGGGCTGCACTTTGTCTGGTCCCTCACCTAGGACCTGTCTGCCTTGGGTGACCCTACTAGGGGCATGAAGCCCCTGACAGCATAGCTCCTAGGATCATTGGGACACTCAAACCCCTCCACCACGGTAAGGTGGCAGCCCAGGGAGGGGATGCTCAATAATCCAGGTAGAACAATCTAAAAAAGCTAAGTCTGGTCCTCTGGACATTCAAAAATCAAAAGAAAACAAATTTAAAAAAACTGTAGAAACGTTTCGGCTTTCGTCCGAAAGACGTCCTCAGTCTGAGAAGCTGTATTCAGCTCAGTCTTATAAATAGCACCCTCCCACAGTGGATCAACCAGTTGGCTGATGACAGCCGAAACCAGCTGCTCACATGATCAAGGAGGACCATCAGCCTGACGATGGATCGTTAACACCCTGATGGTTGTTTGCTATTCACAGAGGGCTGAGTGATACTAGCAATAACAGCATTGTAAGTGGGGGACAGTTGAACCCGGAGGCCTCCACCTCTGTTTAATGATGGACGGTTTCTTTTTACAAAGATGGCCTCCTTTACTCCCCTCTCAAACCATTGTTCCTCTCTAGAACAATGAAGAAGATGTAAAAAAATGGCAGGTTGGCTTTCTTGGACCGTTAGGTCTCAGTTTCTGATAGAGGAAATTTGCAAACTGAGGTGTACCGCAAATCCACCCACACAGACCAGTATTTACAGTTTGACTCCCATCACCCTCTGGAGCACAAGTTAGGAGTCATCAGGACTCTGTACCACAGAGCAGACAGCGTCCCCACTAACTCAGGAGCCAGACAGAAGGAGAAATCACACACAAAACAGGCTCTAGAGAAATGTGGATATCCTAACTGGGCCTTCCTGAAAGCAGAGAAGAAACCCAAACAGGACTCTAGCCAGCCATCAGGTGAAAAGAAGGAACCCAGACCCAGACCAGTGGTCATTCCGTATGTTGCGGGAGTTTCAGAGACATTGAGACGTTTATTTTCTAAACACAACGTCCCAGTGGCTTTTAAACCCCAAAATACATTACGGCAAAGACTGGTTCATCCCAAAGATCCAGTCCCCCGGCACAAACAGAGTAATATTGTGTATGCTGTTCAGTGTCAGGAGGGCTGTGATCAGTCTTACATCGGGGAAACTAAACAGCCACTGGCCAAAAGGATGGCCCAGCACAGAAGATCAACATCATCAGGTCAGGACTCTGTGGTCTACACTCATCTCCAGGCCAGCGGTCACTCTTTCAGGGATGAAGATGTTCACATCCTTGATAGAGAGGAACAATGGTTTGAGAGAGGAGTAAAGGAGGCCATCTTTGTGAAAAGAAACCGTCCATCATTAAACAGAGGTGGAGGCCTCCGGGTTCAACTGTCCCCCACTTACAATGCTGTTATTGCTAGTATCACTCAGCCCTCTGTGAATAGCAAACAACCATCAGGGTGTTAACGATCCATCGTCAGGCTGATGGTCCTCCTTGATCATGTGAGCAGCTGGTTTCGGCTGTCATCAGCCAACTGGTTGATCCACTGTGGGAGGGTGCTATTTATAAGACTGAGCTGAACACAGCTTCTCAGACTGAGGAAGTCTTTCGGACGAAAGACGAAACGTTTCTACAGTTTTTTTGCTTTGTTTTGTTTTTTGAATGTCCAGAGGACCAGACTTAGCTTTTTTAGATCTTAATCAAGATGTTTGAATAAAATTACTTTAACTCCATAACCTTCACAAAGTTGGTACCGGTATTTACTGCAGGACTGTTAATTTACATTAGTTTTATATTATTAGTGTATGGTAATCATGGGTCAAGTTGAGATGAGAAAGCATTAATAAACTGTAGAACAGTAACAAAAAACTTACCGTATTAAACTATCAGATGGAACTGGGAAGTTATTCTTCATGCCAATTTCCTTCATCTGATCTTTTGTAAAAATATGTAAATATTTATTTTCATTAACATTTTTCTTCACAGGACTGCGTAAATTTTCTTGTCGGAAGTTCTTCTATCCTGCTTATGTAATTTTTTGTGTTCTAATTGTTCCCTCAGGTTTTTCATCTCTGTTCCCTGATTGCCTCACCTGTTGATCCATCATCCTGGTCATTTTGATCCTGTCTCATCAGTTCTTGGTCCTGTATCCTAAAACATACTATGCTTCTCATGAACAGCAATGTTTTTGTTTTTTCATTTTAAGTGGGGCAAATCACTTATATTAAAAGCAAACTCATGGAAGTTGCTGCAGTAATCTGATTCTTTTAATAAGCCATGTAACTTTCTATGATCCCAGATTTATAACAGGTGTGTGGCCATAGTGCGCACTCCTGATGTTGCTCATAGTGGTCCTCAGTGTGCTCAGAAAGCTTGTGTGTATGCCCAGACATGTGAAAAATTAGAGGGAACATTGCCTGGGACGTGTGTCCCCTGGATGGGGCTGGCGGAAGAGGTGCGACAAAAGTTGCAGCGGCTGTTGTTCGTCTCTGCTGCTGGCGGTAAGACCTGCTTTGATCTCGCCAGCGAACAGGTGTCCGGGCAGCACGGGGGTCCCCTCGAGGGAGGACGACGTGCTTACGCACCTGCTCGAGGGCTTCTGATAATGACTGCAGCTGGTTGAACACCGACTTGAAATGGGGGTTGAAAAGTCGCTCTGGGGACACAGGACCCTCAAAGAGCTCTTTCTTTACGTACTCTGGGATTGATGGGGACAATTTCAGCCACATTTGTCTCTGTAGCAGCATTGCAGAGGACAAGATGCGGGCGGAGCACGTCTCGAGCGTTGCACAGAAGTTTGTTATTGTGTCAGCTGCTGTGCCGATCTTGTCCGGATCTGTTGAGGATGGTTCTTTTGTCTCCCTCACAATGCTGAGGGCTAGCAGTGCGATGTTGTTTGTGGCTGCACCCACCTGGGACGAACACTGGTGGATCTTGTCCGTCAGCTTTGCGGTGAGCTGGTCACTGACGTTTGCTGGAGTGATTCATCTGCCGACGTGCTTCGCGGCTCTCACTCCGAAGACCGCCTAGAGCCCAGCCTGTCGGCGGTGGGGAAAACCTGGTCTGTGAGCCCCAGTACCTTGGTGATGGGCACGTATGAGGAGACAGGAGCCCTCAGCTTCAGGGGGTCGTTGGCTGTGCCTTGAAGTAGGGCGGACACGGCCGGGAAACAAGGCCAGACTGGGTCCGGTTATCCGCTGTGTTGGGCGGCAAACCTTCCCACCAACAGGGATGACATGGCCTGAGTCAGACCTTCAGGAACCTCCAGACTGCAGGCTCTCGCTGACCTGCCAATTATTTTGGGGAGGATGTGGAGCAGAGTGGTGTGAGACCCTTGGGCGCTGGGGGGGGGGGGTATTGAAGACGGTGTCTGCTCCAGGACTCCTGGAGATGACGCTTGGCTGCTCATGGATTTAGCCTCAGAAGGTGTTTTCTCATTGGCCAGCCCTCCCCGGCTCTCCCCGGCTCCACCCTGCTTCTAACCCGGGTTCGGCGTGTTCGCATTTTCCTTTTCCGCCCGGGATCTGCCCTTGTTTTGGAACCATCTCCACAGTGGTTCTGATCGGGCCGGCCCCACGGACCCAGTTTGACGTCATGTACTGCTCACATTTGATTTGTTGTTTGCAGCAGGGGCGGGACTCATTCAAACAACCTCAGCGCGAGCTGATTTCATTAATATTTAACTACAGAAACCCCTAAAATAATTGTTAGCTGAATTAGTGTTTCCGAGTTAAATTTTTGTTAATGACTGATTACAATTCAGCTTATGTTAGGACGTAAATAACACGAAGCGTGCACCCATAACCTACAGAGCATTTCCGCCTTTCTATAAAGTTCTATAAAATATAACTAATATTCTCTAACTCTTGCGCGTAGCCAGGGTTTTAAAATATAACTGATAATCTCTAAATCCTGCACGCGCCAGAATTTTACAGGCGGCAAATCCTTCATAGGAAAGGTTGACTCCAAAAAAACTAATAAGCTGCCGTGGCGTAAAGGGATAAGCACTTGGCTTTAAGCTCACGTTTTATCTTGACCCGTAGGCTACGAGTTCGAATCTCAGCTGGGTCAAGTTATTTTATGTTTGTCTTTTATTGGAGAAAATAAAAAGAAGTAGTTACTACTTCTTTTTAGTAACTACTTCTTTTTATTTTCTCCAATAAAAGACAAACATAAAATAACTTGACCCAGCTGAGATTCGAACTCGTAGCCTACGGGTCAAGATAAAACGTGAGCTTAAAGCCAAGTGCTTATCCCTTTACGCCACGGCGGCTTATTAGTTTTTTTGGAGTCAACCTTTCCTATGAAGGATTTGCCGCCTGTAAAATTCTGGCGCGCGCAGGATTTAGAGATTATCAGTTATATTTTAAAACCCTGGCTACGCGCAAGAGTTAGAGAATATTAGTTATATTTTATAGTACTTCAGCATTTGCGCTGAAAGGCGGAAATGCTCTGTAGGCTATGGGTGTGCGCTTCGTGTTATTTACGTCCTAACATAAGCTGAATTGTAATCAGTCATTAACAAAAATTTAACTCAGAAACACTAATATATATATATTCAACTAACAAACATTTTTTAGCGGCGTGTCCGCTCTTAAAACACTGTAAGCGCGCACACAAGAACACTCCACCCACGTCAAGTGGAAACTCCACCCACGTCAAGTGAACACCCCACCCACTTCAAGGCTGCTCTCCACATAATGCGTAATGAACGCGGGCGGGCCAGTTCGGGCTCTGGGCAAACCTGGGGCGGCCCGGGCCATTGAGGGCTGGCCAATGCAAAAATGGCTACAGTGTGGAGGCGGTACCGTGTCCAGACCTCCTGACTGGCAGGCTGGGGGTCCAGCCTGACATAGAAACAACCCCCAGTTGTTTCAGCCCCACCACTGGGAAACTGTGTCGGCTCCGCACCTCAAAAAGGAAAGGTCGTTGTGCGACTGCTAGCTGCTTCAGCTCCAGCGTAAAAAGGCGATGCCGGTTCCAAACTTCCAAAAAGAGATGTCGGTCCACGGCTGCTAGCTGTTTCCGTGTCAGAGAGGGACGTGTTTGCGAGCAGCTCGTCCAACAGATCCTCGGGCGGAGCATCCCCCATCGGTTGAAACTCTACCTCCTCGGAGGGAAAGAGCTCGAATCGGCGCCGTTTCTCCTCAGCCGATAAAAAATTGCAGGCTGGGCAGGAGAAACGCGGGTCCAAGGCTTGTCGAGTGTGGACCACTCCCAGACAACCTTCACAGATGGTGTGAGGGTCCGATGACAGGATGTAACCCGTCTCGCACGCGGGGCAAAGCTTGATGGTCTTCTTGGTTGAAGTCATAGTTTTAGAAGTACTCATGTTCTTAGTGTTGGCTAGGGCTGGACGATATGGCCGACATTTTTATCACAATATATTTCTTAATTTCGGTCGATAACTATATAATTCGATATCGATATAAACAATATAAAAGCCTAAAAAAATTAAAAACTATAAAATAAATTAATGTTCACCTTTTATTTGTATTTAGCCTCCCCCCCCAAAAAAATGGAAATCACCGTCAAATAAACATAAAATTCTCAGTCGGGTCATCTGGACAGTTTCTTTTTTATAGAAACGTTTCACCCTCCATCCAGTTCCTATAAAAAAGAAACTGTCCAGATGACCCAACTGAGAATTATTGGCTTTGGTACCTGGATTATTGAGCATGAACTTTCTTGCCATAAAATTCTCAACTGTGACAATATTAATAGTTTTAACTTTAAACAACTTTAACATTTACAGCATTGAAATTCATAGTTACACGTTGGCTCATACTTTATACATAGTTCCCAGACACGCCCCCAGTATTGCGCAATACCGGTTTTGCACCATATCTAAAGGCAGAAAGGCAAGATGAAAGGCAAGATGGCGAACAAGCAGACGCGAACAACCAGAGCAAAAACACGAGCTACCACAGCTTCACCAAGGAACAAGAGCAAAATGGTCGGAGTTAAATTAGTTTGAGAAAGAAATCATGGCAGACGAATCAGACAACTTGTCACAAAGTAGTTACTCCGATATCATTAATTATTTAATTACTACAAGGAGGGCACACCGGCTTCACAGCTTTAAATCCAAAAAAGATGTGTAAACTGTCTCAATCATATCTAACCAGCTTAATAAAGGTTTAACTAAAATAACAAACAGCCAGCACAAACAGTCCAAGCTGAACACGGACCAGAACCAGCACTTTTGAGTGTTACCGTGTTGGAAGTTAGCATGTTGTTAGCACTGGAGCCGAGGGTCCGTCGAGCTCAGACACGAACAACCAGAGCAAATTATACGGACAAAAACACGAGCTACCACAGCTTCACCAAGGAACAAGAGAAAATGGCAGTGGTCGGAGTTAAATGATTTTGAGAAAGAAATCATGGCAGACGAATCGGTCAACTAGTCACAAGTTACTCTGATATCATTAATTATTTAATTACTACAAGGAGCGCACACCGGCTTCACAGCTTTAAATCCAAAAAAGATGTGTAAACTGTCTCAATCATATCTAACCAGCTTAATAAAGGTTTAACTAAAATAACACACAGCCAGCACAAACAGTCCAAGCTGAACACGGACCAGAACCAGCACTTTTGAGTCTTACCGTGTTGGAAGTTAGCATGTTGTTAGCACTGGAGCCGAGGGTCCGTCGAGCTCAGGTCAGACGGCGTGGAACCGTCGCGGTTGCGGGGGCACATCCCATGGGACCGACGCGTCGCCCGCACGACTTGGCTCCCGTCTCCTTCTCCCACTGGGACGGTCTCCCCGCATAACACCGGTCCGGGTGGACCACTGAGGAGGCCGCGTTAGCGAGATGCTAAGCTAGCCACAGCAGCATGCAAGACGGTGTCGCTAAAATAATGGAAAAAAACAAAACAAAAAAAACAGCTCTAACACACAGACAGTTGTACTCTAACATTGTTTCACAAAATGATTTATGTAGAATATTTTGTTTACCGGCCAAAAGCACGATCTTCTGAGCAGATCCAAGCAGAGATGGGGGGGATTTGAGTTTCTCCGATGAAATAAATCCTTCAGGTTTACTTTTTTTTTGATTAAGTTAAACCTGCGCGTTGCCCAAACGTCTACCCGACTGGAACACCCACTGACACAACACGAAGTAACCATTGCAATTAATTAGAAATTAACACAAAAAAAAACGTGAAAAATGAACATCCATTAAACCGCGCTGTCCCCTGTTCTGACTTTCAAAATGAGGGTCCACCCGGAAGTAAGACGGATGTGACGTCACATGGGAACTATGTATTAAAGCCAAACTACCGTATTTTTCGGACTATAGATTGCGGCTTTTTGCCTAATTTGCATGCCCTGCGACCTATAGAGAGGTGAGACCTGTTTATGGATTTTCCCCCATATTTTTAGACCAATTTTTGGTTCAGATATGACAGTTTTTCATTTTGGCAAAAAAAAGGTGCAGTACCACTTTTGTCCGCTAGGGGACACTTCCAGAGAGTCCACCGACCGTTTCCAGCTCATGTGTCCGAAAAAAGCCTCCTCTGCTCCGACTGACTCTGTTGCTGCCCGGCCTCCTGCTCTGGAGGTAACTTCTGTTTGCTGTGTTTGTTAGCAAGATAAGTCAAGAACCACAGGACAGATTTTATGAAACTTACAGAATGTAATCACTGTATGGAAATTTACAACTGACTAGCTTTATGAGATGTTTGAGATAAAAAAATTGATCTTTTTAGCATCGTTGTTAGTTGTTAGCTACCGTAAACAGATACTATTTAGATAAATAACTCATAAACCACTCGGCTGATTTTTTTTTCAGCTTACAGAGTGTAATTATTTGGGTTTCATTTACAAACTTTTGACCTGTATGAGACATTTGAGATAAAATTTGTTGTTTTTTTCATTGTTTTATAGACGCAACCGTGTCGTGTTAGCTTAGGTTATTTTCCTGCTACTATTTGTCTAATAGCTCATAAACCACTCGGCTGATTTTTTTTCAGCTTACAGAGTGTAATTATTTGGGTTTCATTTAGAAACGGTTGACCTGTATGAGACATTTGAGATAAAATTTGTTGTTTTATTCGTTGTTGTATAGACGCAACCGTGTCGTGTTAGTGTTGTGTTAGCTTAGGTTATTTTCCTGCTAATACAGTATTTGTCTAAATAGCTCATAAACGACTCGACTAATTTTTTTCAGCTTACAGAGTGTAATTATTTGGGTTTCATTTACAAACTGTTGACCTGTATGAGACATTTGAGATAAAATTTGATTTATTTATAATTTAGTTTTGTTGTGCACGCGACCGTTTGGAAGTACGTCAAGGAAAAAAAATTTAAATCCAGCAGATTTGACCATTTCGTGAATTTATTAAGGAACGGTTAAAGCTTCAGTATGTAGCTTTTTTTATAAACATATTTCTTCACTCTGTCACTACCTCCTGACAGACTGATGTTAGCCAGGTAATCTCTGAAGATTTAAAAAAAAAAATTGTCCCCTTGCTTCTCCAGGTGGTAAATAAGCATTTCTAAAAAGAAAAGGTGACCCGCCATTTTCCAGCCAATAAAAACAGAGTTTGTAACCAGCCAATAAAAACAGAGCTTGAATTTGAATCAGCCAATAAAAACAGAGCTTGAATTTGAATTTGAGCAGACCATGGGAGAGCAGAGCCATATATGGCTCTGAGGGGGAGGGATCAGAATGCTTTGCCTGTTGAAATTTTTTCTAAGTTCTGCAGTTCTACAGAAACTGCAGACTGAACCTTTAAGCTCAAGAACCCTTGTGCTATAATGTCAGCTATAATTTTTAGCAAACAAATAATTGTTTTTACCGTGTTAATCTTCTTAAAGCCTTGCTGTGGGCTACTGTGACAGACATTTGCAGCAGAGATAAACACACAGCGTGTTTCCATCAAGGTTTCTAGGTGCGCATTTTAAAGTATCGCAGCAGAAAAGCTTAATGGAAACGGCAAAATCCGTATTTACTTTCTCAAGTTCGCCAAAAAGTTTATACGCTCGCTTGAGGTGGTTTTTGGGATGTTCGAAACCGAGCAGATGCGCACAACGACAGATGGAAACACATTTGCCGACTCGTGCTGCCGAAGCGAACATTCACGTCACGTGACTGATCAGCTGTTTCCGCTCCGGACAACATGTAACATCGCTAAAACTAGTTGGCATGACAGAATAAATACAACTCGCCCGATAGCAACACGTACCTGAAATATTCTCTCCATTTTGACGAGATGTGTGGCCGGGTTCTGTTTTCAACCGCTACTTCCTGTTTACTGTAGACATGCGCAGTGCTGACGTCTGACGTAATGACGCTGACGTCTGACGTAATGACGCTGTGCGTGGCTTGGTAGATGCGCTACAAGCCAGCAGATGGAAACACTTCTGCTTCGCATTAATTTGTATTTACATATTTGCGAGATTTCAAAAATTAGCTCAAAAATCGAAATGAAAATGGATGGAAACACAGCTATTGTCCACATTTCCTGGTTGTCTCCGCGGTGACGCATCACGTTAGCAATGGATGATGCGTTACATCGGCGGTGACGTAGGTGCAATCTATATTAAGGTGCGACCCGTTTATGGATTTTTCCAAATTTTTGGCAATACTGTACAGTAATTGGACAAAACGACCTACCGGTATATTCCGGTGCGACCTATAGTCCGGGAAATACGGTACTTCCACACTGACGAATTAGTCTTTCCTCTCTTATCAGTGATGTCGTCTGCTTTCTATTCGCTTGTGAAACTTTGTTCAGTCACATTCTGATGGTCATGGACACTTGTTTTGAAGCGAAAAATTAATGTGCGTTTCATTCATTCATTCATTCATTCATTGAACCTTTATTTTGGAGTTGGCGTTGGAGATTAGGTTAGCTTACCCTGCTACCGCTAACGCCTGCTGGACTGAGCGCTGCGTAATATCTACGTCACCACACACTTACGTTATGTGTCACAGCTTTTTCTGTCCGGGTTGTTGAAGCAGCCGCTTCAACCAGAACAGAAAAAGAAAAGTGTCAATGAAGCGCTGTAAAATCCTATCGAAATATCAAAAATATGCTTAAACTTCATATAATCGTTATTGAATAAAAGTATATAGCGATATTTATCATTATTGAATTATTGTCCAGCACTAGTGTTGGCTGAAGAAAAACGGGAGCTGACCACCGGTCCAGATGCAGTGTTATAGTAGGGCCGGTTGGGACCCACAGCAGGTGGGCGTGGACTAGAAGTTTTCAGTGTTTTGGCACGCTGCGCACGGGTAACCCAATAAGCGACAGCTTTTAAAGGGCGAAGCTTACACAACATAGAACTGTCAGTACAAACAGCGCATGGCTCAGGTTTGTCTGTCTCTTTAGATAAATAACTCATAAACCACTCTGCGGATATTTTTTCAGCTTACAGAGTGTAATTATATGGGTTTCATTTACAAACTGTTGACCTGTATGAGACATTTGATATCAAATTCATTTTTCTATTCGTTGTTTTAGAGACGAACTCGTGTCGTGTTAGCTTTGATTTATTTCCGTGTATATTGTAATTAATAACTCATAAACCACTCGGCGGATATTTTTTCAGCTTACAGAGTGTAATTACTGTATATGGGTTTCATTTACAAACTGTTGACCTGTTTGAGACATTTGAGATCAAATTAATTTTTTTATTCGTTGTTTTAGAGACGAACTCGTGTCGCGTTAGCTTCGATTTATTTCCATGTATATTGTAATTAATAACTCATAAACCACTCAGTGGATATTTTTTCAGCTTACAGAGTGTAATTATATGGGTTTCATTTACAAGCTGTTGACCTGTATGAGACCTGTGAGATAAAATTCGATTTATTTATAATTTATTTTTACAGTGCACGCAACCGTTTGGAAGACGTCAAAGCGAAACAATTTAAATCCAGCAGATTTAACCATTTCGTGAATTTGTTAAGGAACGGTTAAGCTCAAGAACCCTTGTGCTATAATGTCAGCTATAATTTTTAGCAAACAAATAATTGTTTTTACCGTGTTAATCTTCTTAAAGCCTTGCTGTGGGCTACTGTGACAGACATTTGCAGCAGAGATAAACACAGTCCACATTTCCTGGTTGTCTCCGCGGTGACGCATCACGTTAGCAATGGATGATGCGTTACATCGGCGGTGACGTAGGTGCAATCTATATTAAGGTGCGACCCGTTTATGGATTTTTCCAAATTTTTGGCAATACAGTAATTGGACAAAACGACCTACCGGTATATTCCGGTGCGACCTATAGTCCGGGAAATACGGTACTTCCACACTGACGAATTAGTCTTTCCTCTCTTATCAGTGATGTCGTCTGCTTTCTATTCGCTTGTGAAACTTTGTTCAGTCACATTCTGATGGTCATGGACACTTGTTTTGAAGCGAAAAATTAATGTGCGTTGGAGATTAGGTTAGCTTACCCTGCTACCGCTAACGCCTGCTGGACTGAGCGCTGCGTAATATCTACGTCACCACACACTTACGTTATGTGTCACAGCTTTTTCTGTCCGGGTTGTTGAAGCAGCCGCTTCAACCAGAACAGAAAAAGAAAAGTGTCAATGAAGCGCTGTAAAATCCTATTGAAATATCAAAAATATGCTTAAACTTCATATAATCGTTATTGAATAAAAGTATATAGCGATATTTATCATTATTGAATTATTGTCCAGCACTAGTGTTGGCTGAAGAAAAACGGGAGCTGACCACCGGTCCAGATGCAGTGTTATAGTAGGGCCGGTTGGGACCCACAGCAGGTGGGCGTGGACTAGAAGTTTTCAGTGTTTTGGCACGCTGCGCACGGGTAACCCAATAAGCGACAGCTTTTAAAGGGCGAAGCTTACACAACATAGAACTGTCAGTACAAACAGCGCATGGCTCAGGTTTGTCTGTCTCTTTAGATAAATAACTCATAAACCACTCTGCAGATATTTTTTCAGCTTACAGAGTGTAATTATATGGGTTTCATTTACAAACTGTTGACCTGTATGAGACATTTGAGATAAAATTTGTTGTTTTATTCGTTGTTGTATAGACGCAACCGTGTCGTGTTAGTGTTGTGTTAGCTTAGGTTATTTTCCTGCTAATACAGTATTTGTCTAAATAGCTCATAAACGACTCGACTAATTTTTTTCAGCTTACAGAGTGTAATTATTTGGGTTTCATTTACAAACTGTTGACCTGTATGAGACATTTGAGATAAAATTTGATTTATTTATAATTTAGTTTTGTTGTGCACGCGACCGTTTGGAAGTACGTCAAGGAAAAAAAATTTAAATCCAGCAGATTTGACCATTTCGTGAATTTATTAAGGAACGGTTAAAGCTTCAGTATGTAGCTTTTTTTATAAACATATTTCTTCACTCTGTCACTACCTCCTGACAGACTGATGTTAGCCAGGTAATCTCTGAAGATTTTTAAAAAAAATATTGTCCCCTTGCTTCTCCAGGTGGTAAATAAGCATTTCTAAAAAGAAAAAGTGACCCGCCATTTTCCAGCCAATAAAAACAGAGTTTGTAACCAGCCAATAAAAACAGAGCTTGAATTTGAATCAGCCAATAAAAACAGAGCTTGAATTTGAATTTGAGCAGACCATGGGAGAGCAGAGCCATATATGGCTCTGAGGGGGAGGGATCAGAATGCTTTGCCTGTTGAAATTTTTTCTAAGTTCTGCAGTTCTACAGAAACTGCAGACTGAACCTTTAAGCTCAAGAACCCTTGTGCTATAATGTCAGCTATAATTTTTAGCAAACAAATAATTGTTTTTACCGTGTTAATCTTCTTAAAGCCTTGCTGTGGGCTACTGTGACAGACATTTGCAGCAGAGATAAACACACAGCGTGTTTCCATCAAGGTTTCTAGGTGCGCATTTTAAAGTATCGCAGCAGAAAAGCTTAATGGAAACGGCAAAATCCGTATTTACTTTCTCAAGTTCGCCAAAAAGTTTATACGCTCGCTTGAGGTGGTTTTTGGGATGTTCGAAACCGAGCAGATGCGCACAACGACAGATGGAAACACATTTGCCGACTCGTGCTGCCGAAGCGAACATTCACGTCACGTGACTGATCAGCTGTTTCCGCTCCGGACAACATGTAACATCGCTAAAACTAGTTGGCATGACAGAATAAATACAACTCGCCCGATAGCAACACGTACCTGAAATATTCTCTCCATTTTGACGAGATGTGTGGCCGGGTTCTGTTTTCAACCGCTACTTCCTGTTTACTGTAGACATGCGCAGTGCTGACGTCTGACGTAATGACGCTGACGTCTGACGTAATGACGCTGTGCGTGGCTTGGTAGATGCGCTACAAGCCAGCAGATGGAAACACTTCTGCTTCGCATTAATTTGTATTTACATATTTGCGAGATTTCAAAAATTAGCTCAAAAATCGAAATGAAAATGGATGGAAACACAGCTATTGTCCACATTTCCTGGTTGTCTCCGCGGTGACGCATCACGTTAGCAATGGATGATGCGTTACATCGGCGGTGACGTAGGTGCAATCTATATTAAGGTGCGACCCGTTTATGGATTTTTCCAAATTTTTGGCAATACTGTACAGTAATTGGACAAAACGACCTACCGGTATATTCCGGTGCGACCTATAGTCCGGGAAATACGGTACTTCCACACTGACGAATTAGTCTTTCCTCTCTTATCAGTGATGTCGTCTGCTTTCTATTCGCTTGTGAAACTTTGTTCAGTCACATTCTGATGGTCATGGACACTTGTTTTGAAGCGAAAAATTAATGTGCGTTGGAGATTAGGTTAGCTTACCCTGCTACCGCTAACGCCTGCTGGACTGAGCGCTGCGTAATATCTACGTCACCACACACTTACGTTATGTGTCACAGCTTTTTCTGTCCGGGTTGTTGAAGCAGCCGCTTCAACCAGAACAGAAAAAGAAAAGTGTCAATGAAGCGCTGTAAAATCCTATTGAAATATCAAAAATATGCTTAAACTTCATATAATCGTTATTGAATAAAAGTATATAGCGATATTTATCATTATTGAATTATTGTCCAGCACTAGTGTTGGCTGAAGAAAAACGGGAGCTGACCACCGGTCCAGATGCAGTGTTATAGTAGGGCCGGTTGGGACCCACAGCAGGTGGGCGTGGACTAGAAGTTTTCAGTGTTTTGGCACGCTGCGCACGGGTAACCCAATAAGCGACAGCTTTTAAAGGGCGAAGCTTACACAACATAGAACTGTCAGTACAAACAGCGCATGGCTCAGGTTTGTCTGTCTCTTTAGATAAATAACTCATAAACCACTCTGCGGATATTTTTTCAGCTTACAGAGTGTAATTATATGGGTTTCATTTACAAACTGTTGACCTGTATGAGACATTTGATATCAAATTCATTTTTCTATTTGTTGTTTTAGAGACGAACTCGTGTCGTGTTAGCTTTGATTTATTTCCGTGTATATTGTAATAATTAATAACTCATAAACCACTCGGCGGATATTTTTTCAGCTTACAGAGTGTAATTACTGTATATGGGTTTCATTTACAAACTGTTGACCTGTATGAGACATTTGATATCAAATTAATTTTTCTATTCGTTGTTTTAGAGACGAACTCGTGTCGCGTTAGCTTCGATTTATTTCCATGTATATTGTAATTAATAACTCATAAACCACTCAGTGGATATTTTTTCAGCTTACAGAGTGTAATTATATGGGTTTCATTTACAAACTGTTGACCGTATGAGACATTTGAGATAAAATTCATTTTTTTATTCGTTGTTTTAGAGACAAACTCGTGTCATGTTAGCTTCGATTTATTTCCGTGTATATTGTAATTAATAACTCATAAATCACTCGGCAGATATTTTTTCAGCTTACAGAGTGTAATTATATGGGTTTCATTTACAAGCTGTTGACCTGTATGAGACATTTGATATCAAATTAATTTTTCTATTCGTTGTTTTAGAGACGAACTCGTGTCGTGTTAGCTTTGATTTATTTCCGTGTATATTGTAATTAATAACTCATAAACCACTCAGTGGATATTTTTTCAGCTTACAGAGTGTAATTATATGGGTTTCATTTACAAACTGTTGACCTGTATGAGACATTTGATATCAAATTATTTTTTCTATTCGTTGTTTTAGAGACGAACTCGTGTCGTGTTAGCTTTGATTTATTTCCGTGTATATTGTAATTAATAACTCATAAACCACTCGGCGGATATTTTTTCAGCTTACAGAGTGTAATTACTGTATATGGGTTTCATTTACAAACTGTTGACCTGTTTGAGACATTTGAGATCAAATTAATTTTTTTATTCGTTGTTTTAGAGACGAACTCGTGTCGCGTTAGCTTCGATTTATTTCCATGTATATTGTAATTAATAACTCATAAACCACTCAGTGGATATTTTTTCAGCTTACAGAGTGTAATTATATGGGTTTCATTTACAAACTGTTGACCGTATGAGACATTTGAGATAAAATTCATTTTTTTATTCGTTGTTTTAGAGACAAACTCGTGTCATGTTAGCTTCGATTTATTTCCGTGTATATTGTAATTAATAACTCATAAATCACTCGGCAGATATTTTTTCAGCTTACAGAGTGTAATTATATGGGTTTCATTTACAAGCTGTTGACCTGTATGAGACTTGTGAGATAAAATTTGATTTATTTATAAGTTATTTTCACAGTGCACGCAACCGTTTGGAAGACGTCAAAGCGAAACAATTTAAATCCAGCAGATTTAACCATTTCGTGAATTTATTAAGGAACGGTTAAGCTCAGGAACCCTTGTGCTATAATGTCAGCTATAATTTTTAGCAAACAAATCATTGTTTTCACTGTTTTAATCTTCTTAAAAGCCTTGCTGTGCGCTCCTGTGGCAGACATTTGCAGCAGAGCTACGGTAAACACTAAGTCAGACCACATTTCCGGGTTGTCAGCGGTGACGCGTAGGATAACATACGCGACGCGTCAGCGGTGACGCATAATAGATGCGACTTCTACGGCGAAGCGAGGTATTTATGGATTTTTCCAAATTATTGCCAATAATTGGACAAAACGACTTATACGGCGAAGCGACTTATACGCCGAAAAGTACGGTATTGTTTTCCTTGGCCAACCTGTTCGACGTCTATTGCTCAGTACACCAGTAGTTTTTTTTCTTTTCTTATTCAGGACATTCCAAATTGTTGTGCTTGCTATGCCCAATGTTTGTTCAATGGCTCTAATTGATTTTCCTCCTTTCCTCAGCTTTAGAATAGTTTGCTTTTCTCCCATAGACAGTTCTCTGGTCTTCATGTTCTTGTATCTCCTTTAATAAGAAATACCTACTTAAAAAGGTTTAAACACAGACCAAAAAAATAAACGAGTCATGCAGAGCTATTTAATGTTTGAACAATCTATGTTAAAGGCAACACATGGTCAACAAGAAACATCTGTCAGTCACATGTTCTGATAGTTTTGCACACTTGAAAAATGGGTGGGTTCAAACAAAGGGTTGTATGTCCTGAGTTGTTTAACACATCTAAATGTAAATACCAGGAAATAAAAGCTGATATTTTAAATCTTCTCTCATGCTCATCTTTTGATCTTAAACCCAAATGTCGTCAGTGCACAACAAAACAAAAGAATTTGCCTTGCTGGTCCAATACTTTTGGTGGGCACTATATTTCTGAGTCAAAGCATTATCCAAGTCGTCACACAGGCACATACAGTAAACAGCTGTAACTGTCTAAAAATGAACTATTTACATATATTAAATTTTGTTTTTTATATATTTATTTACATATGTAAGTACAAGTTGCAGGGCTGCCAACTCTCACGCAATGACCGTGAGACACACGCATTCGAGGGTTTTCACACGCTCTCACGCCGCATTCACATTCCTCACGCTGAAAACTGACCAACGTCAAAATCTCAACTCCGTTCCACTTCCGTATTGGGAAAATACATTAGTCCGCTCCACGTTTTCACCACAACCCTTGTGAAGCACATCCACGTTGTTATCCAGTCCGTATTTTTGCTCCAACCTTCCATCTACCTGCAAGAGTTTGCAGGAGTTTCCACAGAGCAGCAGAAAGTTACTGACGAAGCTGATGTAGCTCGGTGTTTGCGGTCTGACTCTTCCCAAGAGGAAAGGTGAGTGGATTAAATTACATTAATATCAAACATGTTAGAAAGAAAGGAAAAATTAGATGGACGGAGCAGAGAAACTAGGGAAATAAAGTGTGATAGCCAAACGTGCTAAATGAACCATATTACTGTATATGGTTTATTTAGCACGTTTGGCTAGCCGGATGTCTGCCTAGCAACACAAAGAGCAGGTAAGATTGAATTGAAAATTAAGAATAAACACAAGTAGATAATGGTATCTTGTTAACTGAGTACATTTATTAAACCAGCATGATGATTAACCATTTAAATCCTTTAAAGGATTCTAAAATGTCCAGTAAAATAATAATAATAATAATAATAAACTTTATTTGTATAGCACCTTCCTACAATGCCTTGCATTGACCAAGGTGCTTAACAGGATAAAAAGATGAATAAACTGGAACAATAAATCAATGAAAATAGAATAAGAAACAACAGCAATAAAAGAAGGCAATGGAAATAAAAAATGCTACATACTAAAATAACACAAGTAATAAAAGTTACACACTGAAAGCTTTTTTGAACAAGTGGAAATAAAAAGGCAATGGAAATAAAAAATGCTACATATTAAAATACCAAAAGTAATAAAAGTTACACACTGGAAGCTTATTTGAACAAGTGGAAATAAAAAGGCAATGGAAATAAGACCATCGGTGGGACAAAAGCAAAGCATTTTGTTTTATTTAAAGGTTCAGTATGCAGTTTCTGTAGAACTGCAGCACTTAGAAATATTTTCAACAGGCAAAGCATTCTGATCCCTCCCCCTCAGAGCCATATGTGGCTCTGCCCCCTTGTGGTCTGTTGAATTTCAAATTCAAGCTCTGTTTTTATTGGCTGATTCAAATTCAAGCTCTGTTTTTATTGGCTGGTTACAAACTCTGTTTTTATTGGCTGGAAAATGGCGGGTCACCTTTTCTTTTTAGAAATGCTTATTTACCACCTGGAGAAGCAAGGGGACAATATTTTTTTTTTTTTCAGAGATTACCTGGCTAACATCAGTCTGTCAGGAGGTAGTGACAGAGTGAAG
>JBBPBX010062138.1:0-15877 GCA_038048925.1 Garcialebias charrua | reverse complement strand
CCTAAAGGGTCAGCGGGGCCTAATGGGTCAGCGGGGCCTAATGGGTCAGCGGGGCCTAATGGGTCAGGGGCCTAAAGGGTCAGCGGGACCCAGCGGGGCCTAATGGGTCAGGGGCCAATGGGTCAGAGGGGCCGCTAAACGTGACAGGGGCCTAAAGGGTCAGCGGGGCCCAGCGGGGCCTAATGGGTCAGGGGCCAATGGGTCAGCGGGGCCGCTGAACGTGACATAGCCCCCCCGTTAAGGTCCGGCATCCTGACGGACCATCCAGAAAACAGGAAACCAAGCCAGAACAGGGCGGGGGGAGGGGGCAAACACAAGGACAGAGGGCAAAAAACCTAAACAAAAAACCGACAGGACCAAACCTGGGAGCAGGGAAAAACCAAAACACAAATACACATAAAAGGCCCTGGGCTACGTGCAAAACAAGGAACAGCCCGGGGGCTGTCCAGAGCGAGGCCAAAGGTCAGGCGGACGTCCCGGGGACCCTCCAGAGCGAAGCCAAAAGTCAGGCGGACGTCCCATGGACCCTCCAGAGCGGGACCAGGGTTCGGGCGGACGTCCCGGGGACCTTCCAGAGCGAAGCCAAAGGTCAGGCGGACGTCCAGAGCCGGGCCAGAGTCCGAAGCAGGGCAGAACCGGACCAGAGAGGGCGACGAAGGCAGCCGGTGGGTCGGAGAGGGCGACAAAGGCAGCCGGTGGGTCGGAGAGGGCGACGAAGGCAGCCGGTGGGTCGGAGAGGGCGACGAAGGCAGCCGGTGGGTCGGAGAGGGCGACGAAGGCAGCCGGTGGGTCGGAGAGGGCGACAAAGGCAGCCGGTGGGTCGGAGAGGGCGACGAAGGCAGCCGGTGGGTCGGAGAGGGCGGCGCTAGCAGCCGGTGGGTCAGAAGGGGCGGCGCTAGCAGCCGGTGGGTCAGAAGGGCCGGCTGCCAGCGCCGCCCTCTCTGACCCACCGGCTGCCAGCGCCGCCCTCTCTGACCCACCGGCTGTCAGCGCCGCCCCTTCTGACCCACCGGCTGTCAGCGCCGCCCCTTCTGACCCTAACCTTTCCTGCCTGATTAGGCAGGGTGGGTTGTATTCGCCGGTTCAGCTATAGAGTCAGAGTCAGAGTCAGAGTCAGAGAGAATTTATTGTCATTTGCACCGCATGTAGTACATGTGTTGAAAACGAGATTATGTACACAGGGTCCCAGTTACATCCAACAACAAATGCAAGAGAAAAACAATAATAACATCTAGGATTAACTAAGAGAGACATCAGCTAGTAATACACTAAGCCCTAATGTAGTAGAAAAACATCATTATAAACAGCAGCACGAACATGAGCAGATGGTCACAGATGAACGCAGCAACAAGAAACAGATCAGCATCAGCATGATGTGACATTTTGCAGTGTTTATTCTTATTATTTATTTATTCATGAGTCTGACAGCCTCAGGGTAGAAGCTGTTCCTCAGTCTAGTGGTTCTACATTTGATGCTCCTCAACCTCCGTCCCGAGGGGAGTGGTGCAAAGAGTGAGTGTGCTGGGTGAGTGAGGTCTTTCATGATGCAGGTGGCTCTTTTTCTGCATCTGGAGGTGTAAATGTCTGTGATGGTGGGGAGACTGACTCCCACAGACTTCTGTGCAGCCTTCACCACTCTTTGTAGAGCTTTCCTCTCTGCAACTGTGCAGCCTCCATGCCACACGTTGATGCTGGAGCACAGGACGCTCTCCACTGCACACCTGTAGAACGAGGTGAGGACTGAGCTTCTCAGACCGGCTCGTCTCAGCCGTCTGAGGAAGTAGAGTCTCTGATGACCTTTCTTGATCAGGCTGGTGGTGTTATTGCTCCAGCTGAGGTTATCATTCATGTGTACACCCAGGTATTTGTAGCTGGAGACCACCTCCACCGCAGATCCACCTATATACAGTGGGGTGTGGGTGTGTTTGTTCCTTCTGAAGTCCACAATCATCTCCTTCGTCTTCTTCACATTCATGTGAAGGTTGTTCTCTTTGCACCAGCTCTCCAGATGTTCCACCTCCTGTCTGTAGCTGGATTCATCATTATCTGTGATGCATCTATACTTGTATGGGCCGCATTTTCAGTAATGTAGTCAAGTCAAATTTATATATAGCACAGTTGGAACAGATAAACTGTTATCAAGGTGCTTCACACACACACACACACAACATAAAAGAGGCTCAAAAATTTACAGAACAGTATCACACATCAATAGTAACAATTCTGATATTAACAGCAGTAAAGTATAATAAAAATGTATAAGAACAATATTAAAATGAAAACAGTAAAAACAGTAAAAATATATACACTACGTCAGCTCACACAGTATGAAACACCAGAGAGAACAGATGGGTTTTTAGCAGGGATTTGAACAAGTGAAGGGAGGAGGCCTGTCTAATGTTGAGGGGCAGGTTGTTCCAGAGTTTGGGGCCGGTGACTGAAAACGCCCGATCTCCTCGGAGCTTCAGATGTGTTTTTGGAACCACCAGGAGCATCTGATCAGATGATCTCAGGGCCCGCAGTGGGACATATGGTTCCAGTAGCTCAGAGAGGTAGAGGGGAGCGAGGCCATTCAGGCATTTAAGGCCCTGTGTGCCCTGTATGTGGCACACACGGAATGGCTGCCGCCAAGAGGCCTAAAAGGCGTTGGCAGGTTTTCACAGGGACCCGTTGGTCCAGTTTACATTTTTCCAGGCAACGGCGAATGGAGGAAACTCTTTCCTTTGAGAGCCATGCCCTGTATTGGACAGTATCAATCTGTACTCCCAGAAATACGGTAATCCGCGATGGAGTCAAATCTTTTTTGTAGGTTTATGACAAAACCGAGAGACTCCAGGTGAGATATCACCTTATAGGAGTGTGACTGGGCCTGCTTTCTGCTTTCAGCCAGAATCAGCAGGTCATCCAAGTAATTCATGACCCTGAGTCCTTGATTCCTAAGAGGGGTCAGGGCTGCATCCAGACATTTAGTAAATGTACGCGGAGCAGTCTTTAAACCGAAGGGTAAAGCTTTGAATTCATAAGCGTTTCCCTCGAAGGCAAAGCGGAGGAACTTTCTGTGTTTCCTCCACACGCCTATATGGAAATAGGCATCTTTAAATCCACTGTACACGCGTAGTCTCCTGGTCTCACAGACTGGAGAACTTGCCGTAGTGTAAGCATCTTGAACTTAAATGTTTTAATTCTTTTGTTGAGAGTCCTGAGATCCAGAATCGGTCTCAGGGAATTATCCTTTTTGGGCACCAGGAAGTACTTGCTGTAGTGGCCAGAGCGTAGTTTGTATCCTGAGACCAAACTAATCACTCCTTTTTGCAGCATCGTCGAAACTTCCTCCCTTAACATGTGTGCACGTGTAGGGTTTATCTTAGATTGCAGCACCCCTGTGAAGTGGGGCGGTCTTTTCAAGAACTGCAACTTGAACCTGTGACATATCGTTGTCATGATCCAATCGTTTGGTAGATACGCCCTCCAGGCCTGCGCATGCACGCTGAGCCTGGACGGCATGTTGAATTGCTGCTCGTCGTGTTTTAACGCTGGAGGGGTGGCCTTTGACCTCTCGCGTTCTTTCGAGCAGACTGTTCGGCCCGACAGAAGATATCGCAACATCTGACTGTCTCTGGCAGAGCTCGTGTATCTTGCTGCGGTTCATAGTTTGACCACATGGTTTGTTTATAAAAATGGGACTCGAGTCAAGAACCAGGGTAGTCTGTGCTTTGGTACTTTTATTTTTGTACATGTCTGAAACAGTGTTTGTTTTGTTTACACATGCAAAAGGCGAGTCATGTTTGGTGCGCGCACACATGTCACCAGTTCCTCGTAGTTTCTTACGAGCAGGGACTGGGATCAAAAGGTTAGGTTCCCATACCACGTGGGCGGGCGAACCTGTAAAACTGTCAGTCTGTCCTGGTTCATCAGGCCCGAGACTGTGTTCCGTACGGGGTCACCGGAGGGACCCCCTGCTGGTACTGGAAAGTTTCACTGTCCCCAACGGGTCTCTTCCGTGGAAGGCCACGCATGTTTTCCTTTGAGGGAGCAAAACTTTTCCTCGGCAACCCTTCGCGGAGGGCTTCCGCTTGATTGCGTCTTTGTTCCAACCTGGCCTGGACGCGCTCCAGGGCTCCCCCAATAAGTCCCGTCAACTCGATCGGGTGTTGGAGGATAGTAGACCTCTGGTTTTCCGGGAGGTCCAACAACGTTAGCCAAAGATGGCGCAGGGCGACAACTATTTCCGCCATTGCCTTGCCTTGGGAGATGGCTATTGTCCCCATCTTGCGGAGCACGAGGTCAGAGGCACGGCATGCCTCTTCCATGGCCTCCGTTGCGGCCTGTTCATCTTTTGTCACCTGGATGTCTTGCAGTTTTTCTGCTAGGTACGCCTGCACCATGGTTGATACATTCATTGCGCGAGCCGCGAGGCCCTGAGCCTTGTAGCACATCTCTAGTTGTTTCTCCGAAGCGCGGCAGGCTCTGCTGGGTAGCGTTGGTTTCGTCCCCGTGGCTGTGGGGGTTAGGTGAGCCGCCAGAGTCTCCTCTATCAGGGGTGCGCTGGCGAGGCCCACTGTCTCCATTCCCGCGACATCAAGGAGTCTAGACAGTGGCAGCATGATGGGAGCTCCGGGTTCTGCCCAGGAGCGTTTGAGCTCCATGAGGAAGTCCGGAAAAATTGGCATTTTCTGTAACGTTGTCGGCTGCTTCGCGTAGAAGTAGCTTCCTGCTAGCCTCGTAGCCTGTTGGCGAGACGTGGGATCTGGCCACGTGACCTGCAGGGCATCAGCCGCCCTATGGCACAGGTCGAACAGAGCAGGTACCGACAAGTCCGGTTCCGGAAAGATTTGCGGCAGGTTCTGGGAGGAATCCACGGATTCTCCTATGTGACCATATTCGGCGTCTCGATCGGACACCTCAGGCGACGAGTCCCCGACGACAACTGAGGAGTCCGACACGTTGTCCTCTCCGACTCGACCGCTGCATTCCAGGTCCACGTTTTCGAGCTCTGGTTCAGGAGCGAGCAGTTTAACGCGATGTACGACCTTCAGCGCCGTGTTCCTAGCCATGGATTTGGCCAATGCGTCAGCGCGGCGTTTCCTCACTGCCACCGACATTCGACAGCAGTGGGAGTAGGAGTCGAGGAATTCCAGCGCTTTCCTCGCGTGCAGAATCCCTAGGCAGACAGGACAGGCCTCGTGGGTGTCCGTCGCCGAGAGGGAGTAGCCGTATCCACTGGGTGCAAGCGAGGACTCGTCGTCCTGGTCTTCTTCCTCTTTGTCATCCTTTTTCCTTCTCGGGAGCCATGTCCGGAGACGAGAATCCTAGTTTACTTTTGTTCGAAGCCGTCTTCTCCGTTGTCTTGCTTTCGTTGGTTAGTCTGCTAATGTTAGCTGGAGGTTGTGATGCAGTTAGCGCCGTCGAGCGAAGCAGCTACGGAAAGAGAAGAAAAACGTTGAGGTAAGTAGAAAAACGCTGGACTAGCTTTCGCCAGCCCAGCAATACGCAGGAAAATTTCTCTGTATGCTCAGTGTAGGGAGCAAGCTCACCTCAGTCGAACGATGCGACAACAGAGAAGTCCCACGAAGTTCAGGTGTTAAGCGAGGTGAAGGGCAAAAAAGAGAAAGATGGATGGGCGTCAGCCGCTTAAATACCCAGAGGGCGGGGCCTCTGGCGCGGCGTTGGCGCAATTCCCATAGCAAGTATGTTGCACCGAGAGACCAGACTGAAAGGGAACTTACCCGGTATCCCGACTTCCTCACTGGCACTCCGCCAGGCAGTTTCTCCTCCATACTTGAACACGAATTTGCGGGTTGTTTCTGTGTCTCACAAACAATACGTCACACTTGCGCAACAACCGTCCCATCGTTACCGCGTCACATAGCTGACTCTCCCTGTGATTGGTTGTTAAGACACGTTGAGCGGCGAAAGTTCAGATTTTTCAAGTCGAGCGACAGCGGCTGCCGCGGGCACCGCATGCACGGAAAACGCTCTGCCACCCCTTCTGCGACGCTCAAAACCGACGTGACGCGACACACGACCCCTAGAGGCGCGTCCGCCATTGACTTTGCATGTAAACCGGCCGCTCCTGCAGCTCAAAACGCGTTTGGTGTGAACGCACCATAATAGCTGGTGAAGATTCTCTGTCATTCAGGACTTGGTAAATTCAGAAAAGTTTCAGTAAAAACAACAATAAAGTGTAGTGGACCAGACCCACCCTGGCCTCTGGAAACTGTACTGAAACACCTTTTCACTGAATCTCTCAGTGAAACACATTAACACTGTTTTATTTTATTAATTTGAATCAAGACACAAATTAAATCACAAGAGACTCTTATTCTTTTACTTTTTGCTAATTCAAATATAATCAATGCATAAGCTTGTGTTATTCGTATGAGCAGTGTTATTCTTCAATATGTGAATGATCATTACTATGCTGGTATATTTTTCAATATGTCTTAGTCAAAGAACTCTGTCTAAAGTTCAAAGGATATGTCAGACCAAACTTTCAGTTTTGTTTAGAAGTTAGAAAACATGCTGGTGAAGATTCTCAGTCGTCCAGGACATGTTAGAAAACAGTTTAATCAGTTGTTTTCATACGGTGGCCCTGAGGTGCAAAACACATTAACAAATAATGCAACACACTTTAACAAAGTCTTGAAACAAATTAACAAAGTCTGAAACACTTTAACAAAGTCTTAAACACTTTAACAAAGTCTGAAACAAATTAACAAAGTCTTAAACACTTTAACAAAGTCTGAAACCAATTTTTTTATTATTATTTTTTCCCCCATTTATAGATGGCCTCCCTTCACACCTTATAGCCATCCTCTCACTCCAATATGAATTTTTTTTTCTTTTTAATAGAGAGAAAGAGAGAAAAGAGAGAAAAGAGAAAGACAACAAAACAACGATTATCCACAAAAAGAACACAAGGCAAACACACCCAACCTCCGTCCACAATCCTGCAAAGCACATGACAGAACACAGCAACGAAACATACATGCATAAAGACTGATAATATTCATGATCTTGCAGTAGATTTCTATAAATACACATACCCATACCTACAAATATATATACAGTATACATACATATACATTTATATTCATTCATATACCCATCTACATATCTGCATATATCTACATATACATCCCTGCATCCATTTGTGTGTGGTTGTGAGCATTAGGGGTTGAACGAGTACATAATTTTTAACCTCGACATTAACATAAAAAAACTCGAACGACGCTCGAGTAGCCGATGACGTCACAGTGTCTTACGATGCAAAATAAATAAATAAATATAAATGCCTAAAAACGTCTTTACAAAAAGAAAAAAAAGACCAACAAAGCATTGGGAGCATTTATTATGCTCCTATCATTTATCATACTGCACATAAGTCACAGGAAAAACAAAACTATTAGTTATATTAATAATATTAAAAGTGAAAGTATAAGGCGATGAAAACCGAAACTTAAAAAACAAATGGGGCCACAGCCACACCGTACCACCGCCTGCAGCTGTGCAATTTAGGTTTACTTTTAGAGATTGTGTTTATAGATTTTTAATAGCTCTAGAGAGATGAATATTTGTTTCTTTTTCTTTGTGAAACGAGAGAGATGAAGCCGTTTCGACCGTGTTATATATGGGACCTGCATTGCAACACTGCCCTCTGCTGTCACAACAATCTACTACGGTGTTCATAGCAAAAGAACGTCAACAGGATGTTTCAATGAGTGGCGCAATTTATAAAATTATAAACTGTTTTACCTTTTTGACAAGACTGGACCAGCTTCATAGATCCGTGCGCACAAAGGAATCCATTTTGTAGCGTCTACTAAAAGCTAAAAGCTACCCCACGCTCTGTTTTTATCACGTGATGACGTCACTACGGGTAGTCGAGGTGGACAAAAAAGCCTCGAAAGAAGTCAAAGCACTCGATCTGTCGAAAACTCGGTTATTCTGTTAATGCACTAGTGAGCATGCATAAGTGAATAAGGTTCCTCCAATAGAACATTTAGTAGCGACTGTGAAGCATCAGAGATCCGTCCCCCCAAAGCCCGAGACAGACGAAGGGGCGATCAAAGCCCAAGACCCCAGGAAGGACCCCGAGCCCAGAGTCCCCAGGACCACCCGAACAGGACGAGCCACTCGTCCACTCCCCAGATCCGACCAAGGGGAAGAACCGGACGAACCCCACCAGCGACCACACACAATGACCCCCCGGGGTCAACTGCGACAAATACACAGGCCCCCGCCGGAGCCCGCTGCACCGACGTAGCCCCAGGGCCGGTCACCGAGGCCCGGGCACCGGGGACGCCCACCCCTCAGGCCCAGACCCGACAGGACCAGAGGACCCGAGCCCCACCAGGCAGCCACCAGGCCGAGCCGACAAACGCCCAAGCGCCCAGCCCCAGATAGTGAGGGCCCCAAGCACGCCCGCAGGCAGAGGAACACCCACCAGGGGGCCACGTGGCAGGAGCGCGACACTAGGTAGCCTCAGAAGTATCAGAGAGGGGGCAGTCCAAGTCCCAGCCTGACACTTAAACATTCATACACAGACACACTCATTCAGACCCACCCTCATCCTCACCCTCAGTCACAGAAAGACAAACAATAACGACACGTTCCATTCATAATCCCGATGCACACTCTATACCCCCTAGGTCCAAGACATGTACCTGCTCCCTACATGGGGCAGCCCACATCCAAACCCAGGAGGTAGGCCCATTCATTCTGGGGTGGAGAGTAGCAGACATCCAAGATCCGGCCCACCCCGCGCCCTGCCGACAGGACAGGACACCCGAGTCCAAGCAGCCCCAGGGGGAGCGCACTGCCAGCCCCGCCCACGGCAAACCCGCAGGCCCCGAACCCCCCACACCCCAGCACAACCCCTGACGGCCCACCCCCAGAATGTCCGCCAGGCAACCAGGGGGGTAAGAGAAAAATGAATAAAGAATATATATATATATATATTAGGGGTGTAACGGTACGCTAAAATCACATTTCGGTTCGGTTCAATTACAAGGAGGGCTCGGTTCGGTTTATTTTCGGTACAAAAAAATAAAAGACAAAATAAAGAATTACAAAATGTTTATTTTGAAAATATGCCAAAAAAATGTTTGTATTGTATTGTAGTAATAAATAAAAGTGACCCATTTGGATGATATTTTAAATAAACAGCACTCTACAATAAATAAATTATATTAAAAATAATAAAAATCTTAATAAATACAATAACAGTCAGAACCAGAACAATAAGCAGCAACAGACTGTTTACAATCTAACTAATCAAGTTTTTGTCCAGTAGCAGCAGTGTGGCTGTATTTGTCCTCATTACTCACAACCAGAGTTCAGTTCAGTCATCACACACTTCTTGTGATCTCTGGTGGATTTCCCTGAAGTGGAAGAGACATGCTACCTCTGTAACTGGAAATACTGGAAATAAAAAACAGAGGTAAAAAAAAAACAAGTTAATAAGATTATGATTTTAAATAATAATAAATTATAAATAATAATTATAATAAAATAACAATACCTCTTGAATGGTTGAATCTCCCACTGATCATCAGGGCAGGGCTTAAATCAGCTCCAGGACTTGTTCACAATCAGTTTTAGTTTTTTCATAAAGAGCTGAACTTTTTGACTTAAGTGTTGACGTGATGGATGTCTCATAGCAAGGATCAACTGTGCATAAAAAACATTCAGACTTAGATTCAGATCTTTAAAAACTCATACAGTTTGTGTTATTGCTCTGGACCGCTCTGATTACCTGATAAAAGTTGTTTAAATGCAGCTGCTTTTAGCGGTGTTTCTGCAACAGCTGCTGTTTCTGTTCACATTCCGATGACGTAGTTTCCAGCGCGTTCACGTTAGACGTGTTGCTGCTGCAGAGAGCTGCGTCACGCAGCTGCTGCAGAGTCTTCATGAAACAATGTCCACAAACACAGCTTTGAACGTGCGCTCGTCTTAACAAGAAAGCCATAACGTTCCCAAACAGGAGACCGGAGCGAGCAGCTAATGGCTAATAATGCTGCGCGTGCTGCGATAATAGCTCCGTGCTGAAACGCGCCCAGGAAATTTTGTTCCGCGGCGCATATATTAACGTTCAATGAGTGAAAAAATAACCGAAACGGTACGCAGGTGGACCGAACCGAACGTGCTGTACCGAAACGGTTCGGTACACCCATTACAACCGTTACATGCCTAATATATACTGTATATGTATATATATATATATATACATATATATATATATATATATATATATATATATATATATATATATATATATATATATATATAAATAAATACATAAATAAATAAAATTGAAATTAACAAATCAAGACCCCGACACACACACCCCCGTCCCCAAATGTACTGTTGGTGAGTGTTGTTGTAAAGTGTACTTAAAAGGGAAAGAGAAGGAGCAAAGGCTGGCATTGTACCAGTTTCCCCTCCACTCCAACTCTAACCCAGGCCCTTATTGTCTAAATGCATAATGTTGAGTGAGCACAGGCATGGGGGCGAGAGTGATGTCATCCCGCCACCCATAACCATAGTGCTCATTCCATTCCCTATATGTGACTTTAATGAGGATGTTTATGAATGAATGTCTAAAGTGTATATAAAATTGAGTCCCAGGTGTTCTGAACAACAGAGATGTAAATCCATCGCAGCACACCCGAGACTCAATCAGACCTCATTATCATAAACCGGTCGTTTTGAAAGGAAGTGAAATCTGGCAGAATTAGAAAGGGGATATTTTATTATCTAAGCATTATTTTGTGTATAAAATTGAATGAAAATGGTCTGGATAGCCCACAGATACACCACAAAAAATTATATGACCTACATTTGGTCCCCTTTAAACACTTTAACAAAGTCTGAAACAAATTAACAAAGTCTTAAACACTTTAACAAAGTCTCAAACAAATTAACAAAGTCTGAAACACTTTAACAAAGTCCTGAAACAAATTAACAAAGTCCTGAAACAAATTAACAAAGTCTGAAACACTTTAACAAAGTCTTGAAACAAATTAACAAAGTCTGAAACACTTTAACAAAGTCTTAAACACTTTAACAAAGTCTGAAACAAATTAACAAAGTCTTAAACACTTTAACAAAGTCTGAAACAAATTAACAAAGTCTGAAACACTTTAACAAAGTCCTGAAACAAATTAACAAAGTCTGAAACAAATTAACAAAGTCTGAAAAACTTTAACAAAGTCTGAAACAAATTAACAAAGTCTGAAACACTTTAACAAAGTCTTGAAACAAATTAACAAAGTCTGAAAAACTTTAACAAAGTCCTGAAACAAATTAACAAAGTCTGAAACACTTTAACAAAGTCCTGAAACAAATTAACAAAGTCTGAAAAACTTTAACAAAGTCTTGAAACAAATTAACAAAGTCTGAAACACTTTAACAAAGTCTTGAAACAAATTAACAAAGTCTGAAAAACTTTAACAAAGTCTTGAAACAAATTAACAAAGTCTGAAAAACTTTAACAAAGTCTTGAAACAAATTAACAAAGTCTGAAACACTTTAACAAAGTCTTGAAACAAATTAACAAAGTCTGAAAAACTTTAACAAAGTCCTGAAACAAATTAACAAAGTCTGAAACACTTTAACAAAGTCTGAAACACTTTAACAAATGTACTTGGAATCGCACGGAAAGGGATTGTACTAACTCCGAGGCTGACCCGGAAGTGATGACCCGGAAGTGATGACATTTCGACCCGAGATGGACAACAGTCGAGTCGCGTTTTGTCCTTTCTGTGGGACACCTATAAATATATTAACGCGGTTTTGTTTTTCGTGCGGTCGATCCTTGGAGTTTTTAAATGGCACAGAGCAGATGGATGCAGGAGAGGGGACATCTCAACAACCGGACAATGCTAAACAAAGTACCGTAAGTGCAGCGTAATGTTAGCTTTTTAAATTAGCCTGTGAATAAAAAATATTAGCGCTATTGGTTACCTCATTTTGATTTTTGAGACCGATCTTTTTTAATTTCAGCAGAACAACCTGGCCCATCATATACATTTTTCAAAGAGTACCGAAGCTCCAAGTCCAAAGAGCGTCAGGAGTTTAACTACGATCCGAGAGGAAAACATGTGCAGGTAAGCTGTACAGATAACAGTGCTGACCTGACTTGCTGACTGTGAAACTGTAGTGGCACAAATTAGACCATAGAGAAACGCATATGTATGTATCGTGTTTATTTATTGATTTTTTTTTTTACCTCTTATACGTTAAATTTCTCTCATCTTTGTCATAGATAAACATTGGATTGATGGTGCCAAGTGGGACTGGTTTAAAACCTCTAAGAGGGAAAATGGTCATGTTATTTGTAGACCCAGAGGTAGGAGCACCCGAGATACTGCAACAAGGTGTCCAGAAAATGAGAAGGTTTAACAAGGACTACAAGAAGGACCGTACATCCTGTTGTATCCAGACTGCTCAGAGGTAGTCACTGTGCCTGGATCAGAAAGACCATTCAAACTGGCTGACTATAAAACGGAACCAGGAAGGCAATATTCCAGAATTACTTTGTTTATTTGCCGTAACACACATTTTAAATGAGGTGAGTGGATGTAAACATTAAATACAAAGTATTTTAACTTGTTTCAATCTACTGAAAGACGCCTCCACAGTATCTGTATGATCAGTTGTTTATTTTTACAGAAGTGGATAATACCTCAGATTCCTATCCTGAAATTGTCATCACATCAAGGAGCATGGCTGAGTTCAATCAAGCAGACACAGTGGTATATCAAACATTCACAAACATACATTTTTTATTTTTGGGGGTGGACTACTGCACTTGTAATTTGCTTTTTGTGTTGAATTTTGTTCAGTATTTTGTGCAGACAGTTTCAGTTGAAATAACAGAAGGATTTTTTTATTTATGTTTGAGACTAAATAATACCTTACTAACTAAAGTAACTTAAATAAAATTAACCCTTGTTGTTTATTTTAGTTTGTAACGTATCAAATATGAAACCAAAGCAGTTTGCCAGGGCTAAATGTTTTTAGTTTATTTTAGAGAGAGAGAGAAAAAGATCATCATTCCGCTGCAGACGAGGGAGGGATGGGGGCGACCTGAAGAAGTACCTGTGCAGATTACTTCTACTAGCATATTTAGCTTTATACCAGCACATTACAGTGAAGCGATGAATAACCTGAAAACAACCTGAAAAGCTCTGAGGTTTAGTATCTACAGTACTAACGTTGGGCACGTTTTATTGAAAGAGGTGGGACACAATCTTATTTATCTTAAATTAGCACAGACAGAGCTCAGCCAAAGCCTTGAAGTCCTCCATCACTGAGCCTGGCTGTTAGTTTAAACATCAGGTGAAATACAAGACAGGTCATGCAGCCACACTGCTGCAATACTGTAGAATAAATGCTGATAATTGTTTTGTTTTAATGTATTATCTTTAATTGCGTTTTGCAATGATAGTATGCACCTACTGTTTTTAGTTTGTAGTAAGCCTGGATGGAATTTTGGACTCTGTGCAGCTCCTAGAGATTAAATGTCCTCTAAATAGCTCCATGTCATTTGCACAGTTTCGGTGTTGGCCAAATTGTGACATCAGATGCTTAGAAGATGAGAAGTACCGGTACCTCATTCTAACCAATGGGCAAAGTGGATTCTACGTCCAGGTGAGTAAATGTTGCACTTTTCAGTATATGTACTTATGTGACAGGTACTTGTAAACCTTCATTAAAACATATTGTACATTTATTCTTCCAGGTTCAGCTGACAATGACGTGCCTGGAGCTGCAGAGCTGCACGCTGGTTATCTGGACACCAACAGAACATCTGGAGTTGGACTCTTTGGCTTCTCTGAAGACAAACCGCTAAAATCTAAATTTTTAAATGGCTAAATTGGACGGATGCGTTTGTATCGTTCTCCATTGTATTCAATGTGCGCGTTGGAGCCGAGTCTAGATGTGACGTCACAATCACGCAACGGGAAAATCAGGATTTACCGTGTAAAAAACGGCACTAATTTTAAACTATTTTTGAGAGGAATTTTCATTCATTTAACATTGTTTTAGCAAAAACGATCAGAGTTCAATCTTAAAATATATATATGTTGTGCTAGCCTGGCCCTCGCCCTCCTACGCAGCTCCGCTCAATTCTCATTTCCCTTCACTGCTCAGTCTAGGACTTCTCCCATCCACAACGATTTCTCCGGTAGATTTTTGACCGGACCAATCAGAGAACAGAAGGAGCGGAGCTTTTGGCCCCTAACCCACGCCCCCACCTGTCCTGTCCCAGCGCGCAGCCAGCGAGCACCCGCATGTTCTTATTCAAAGCGATGCAGGACTGTTTTATATCTGACACAAATGTATTAATTTCCCCTTCTTAATCCCTTATCTGGAGTTTTCTGGAGTTTTTTTTGTAAAAAGTCAAGTAATCGCTCCCTCCTCCCTCCTCCTCTCCCTCTGCTGAGTGAAATGAACGAGGAAGAGCCTCAGGTTGTCACGAGAGAATTAAACTTGGGTTTTACGTTGCTGCCCGAGTCCCTGCATATTTTCTGGCCTTATGGTGAGCTGGACCAGAGCTACATGGTTTTATTTTTATTTTTTAAGACGTTTTATTTCCATAAACACAGAATATCCAGTGGTAGCGAGACGACATGCAGCAGGGAGTGGAGCAGATCTCAAGTTCACGAGAGCAGAGGAAGCAGACCATATATGGCTCTGAGGGGGAGGGAGCAGAATGCTTTTCCTGTTCAAAAATGTTCTAAGATCCAATGGTCTTGTTCCTCAGCAGAGGCCACGCCTCCAGCAAGAATCGGTTTTCTATTAAGAGATCCCAGACCCTTGTCCGAAGCGAAGTGAAGGACAGGGTCTGGTTTTAACCAGGCTAATGTTGTGCCATTTTATGGAAAGTTCAAAGATGATGTCAGGGGAGCTTTAAATTAGCAAATATTTATATGATTAAACTTATAATAGGGTGAATATCAAATATTGTTTTATTTTGATTACTGTATTACAGCTGAAACCAAGTATTGCACACCCTGATCCAGCTATGAAAATGTAGTAATGTTATTTAGACAGAATTTGGGTGAAATTTTGTTTTTGATGTAATGATTCAGTGCAGTAAAACTTGCGCATAACGTTAAATGGTAAATGGAGCTTATTTATATAGCGCTTTCCAGCCCCCTGTGAGGAGCCCCAAAGCACTTTACAATACCAGCCATCCACCCATTCATTCAGACATTCATACACCGGTAGTGGTAGCCTGCCTTGCAAGGCGCCATCCAGACCTACCGGGAGCAACTCGGGGTTAAGTGTCTTGCCCAGAGACACAACGACACATGGTGGGCGGATGCGGGATTCGAACCTCCAACCTTCCGATCAGGGGTCGACTGCCATTACCACTACACCACGGCCGCCCCGTTAGAATAAACAGAGAAAAAAAACGGATGCTTCAAAGGGACTCGTCTTTTTTAAACTATAAGTAATGTTGAATAATTATTAGATAGATACATTAATTAAAGCAGTACCAATCAGTGCTTCTGTGGACGACGAGAACGGGTTCCATCACGTCCTCCTCTGTCTTCAGAAATCGCGGGTTCCCACCTGCTTCCTTGTTGGTAAGGCTTCAATAAATACGGCTGCAGACATAAATTATAACCTGCTGTTTATTGTTTAACCCCCTGAAATAACTTTGGCTTCCCAAACTGAATAAAAATCGCTCTATTCTTCACTCAGATTGCTAAATCCGTCCGGTTCTGTATCGGTCGTCATGTTGTTTACAAGGTGCGCATGAGCAGCGAGTCATCTCCGTACGTCACAGTGACTTATTGCGGAAGTTCTCGAATTTATATGGGCGTGTCACAGCGACAAAATTACCATAACTTATAATAAA